>CAUYLG010047798.1:0-32693 GCA_963573385.1 Cacajao melanocephalus | reverse complement strand
GACTGTGGGGACGCCGGGGTGTTGGGAGGGCGGGACGGGGGGGTGGTTGGACGGTGGGACTGGGGGGTGGAGGGCCTGCGGGGCTCAGGGGTGGTTGGACTGAGGGGGCTCGGGGGAGGATGGACTGAGGGACTCGGGGGAGGTTGGACTGAGGGACTCGGGGGACAATGGACTGAGGGGCCTCGGGGGAGGATGGACTGAGGGGCTTGGGGGAGGATGGACTGAGGGGACTCTGTGGAGGATGGACTGAGGGAACACCGGGGAGGAGGGACTGAGGGACTGGGGAAGGATGGAATTAGGATACTTGTGGGAGGATGGACTGAGGGAACACTGGGAAGGATGGACTGAGGAGACTCACAAATAGTCTTTCCACCAGTCTATCAGAGATAACTACATTTGAGCACACACCCAGCTGGAGTCACCCCATGCACACACGTACACACGCAGCCAAGCCATTTACCATGCTATTAGCTGGTGCAGGTTCTCCCTGGCTTCTTCCATTCCCAGATTTTAAGCATGGGTAGCCTGAGAGAGCTTTTATTAGAGGAAGAAGAAAGAGGTGTCACTCATTCTGTCTCCCAGGAAAATCCACATTCTCAAAGTCACACATTATGTCAGATGTGCATGTCTCTGACAGCTGGGAGAGGAAACAAGACCGTTCCCCAGCCCTGATCAGGAATGGTGGCTGTGAGCCCCCAGTTGCAGGCAACTTGGACCTGCTGTGGCAGCACCTGAAGAGGGGAAAGGACATTTGAGAAGAATGACTCTCCCCAGGTGACAGCCCATGAACACCTGAGCACCCATCTCATAAACAGCCTGGTGCATCCACAGAGCCCTGTGGGCTCAACCATGAGAATGTCAGTACAGCCATAAGGGAGGGAGGCTAGAGGCTGGCCTCTGTTTTCTGGGCACCACATGTGGGAGTCTCAAGTGATGCTGGATAGGGGAAGAAACCCCAGCAATGCCTCAGAGTGAATTTTCTACAAGCCCAGCAGAGTGAAACTTAGAGTCAGATTTGAGCTGATTTAAATAAAATAACAACGTGTGTTGCTTTTTGCAGATCTAAGCATGTGGAGTATGATTCCTACACGATGCAGGTATATACTTTTAACAAAATGAAACTATCCTGTTCCCTTACCTGTTTATTTGACTCGGCATGATAGCTGAGTGACAGCTTCCATGTATATTCATATATATGCTCACCGTTATTTTTAATGACCCCATCACATTGCATTATTTTAATGTATCACAATTTTCTCAACTAGCCCCATCCAGATTCTTCTTAACCCGATCTCTTTCTAAGGCCCAAATCTCCAAAGGGCTGGAAGAGGGAGCATCTTTATTTTGCTGCTGCCATCAGGGATACTGGGAGAGCCCCCTCAGATCTTGATTTTTCAGGGTTTGGTGCCTGAGAATGACTGAAAGAAATTTTGAGAACTTTGCCCCCAGTAATAACAATAATTAACATTTTTTTCAGCACTCTGGGTCAGGCACTGTTCTAAGCACTTAGTATATATTATCTAACTGATTCTTCACAACAACTTTCTGAGGTAGGTACTACTTTTATCTCTTTTTTACTAATAGGGAAACTGAGGCTCAGAGAGAGGGATTAGCTTGTGCAAGATCACACAGTAAGTGGTGGTGCTAGGATTTGAACCCAGGCAATCTGACACTGGCCTCTATACTCTTAACCACCAATTTATTTAGTTGGCCGCAGATTTTAGCTGGTTACTGATAATAAGTAGTATGTCTTCTTGATCATTCCTTCTAAATTTTGGTAGGTTATATTTTGAGGCTTGTACTTAAAGAAAGAAAGAAAGAAAAAGAAAATCTGGCTCTCTCCTCTAAAGAGTTCAAGAATCTCAGATCGTCTGGGTCTATCAATCCGGGGCAGAACCCTGCCGACTGGTTGATATGCCACAGATTAGTATTCTGAGCTGTTCCTGGGTGGTGTGGCCTGACCATACCCCCCTCTCAGCTCTCCTTACCACCCTCTTCATGCTTTCAGATAGAAATGACAGTGACTATTCCCACTGCTGGTAAAGGGTCATCGTATCCTTATTCATCCTATACAAACATGTTTCTGCATAGAAGCTACTTGCCTTGCTGGGTCAAAACCAGTGGTTCTAACTAGAGAGGCCCATGAAGCTGCCTGGTCCTGTTCAGTTGTGTATGGTGACCCTGGGTACACACTGGAATCACTGAGACACTTCTGTAAAATGCGGGTGCCTTGAGTTCTATCAAAAGGAATCATGGGAGTGGGGCCTGGGCTTGCACCCTTTGAGAACTGTCCCTAGTAAATCATGTTCCATCTTGGCCAAGGACTTCTGGGATCCCAACTGGTTTCAGCCCTAGGTTTCCTCTGCCTCTACTGCCAGCTTGCAGGACTCTCCCTGCTCATTTTGGAGATGTTTGATGCGAAAGTTGATGCTGTGTGGGTGCAGACTCTCAGGAGCATGTTGTCTGAAACCTGCAGTGATTTCAGGCTGAGGCTCTTCTTGCTGGCAGCCAGGGACAAGAGTGGATTCATGTCAAGGGTCCCATGATTTTGGACAATCCCAGAAACACTATAAATAGATGAAGAGAAGCTGTTTTTTCTCTTCTTGAGGAAACCTCCCAAACAGAAACATTTCGTGGACTTGCAGTTGAGGAGTGCAGTTGGCCACTCTCAAGCTTAAGAGAACATTGGAGTTTTGCTTTTTTTTTTTCTTTTTCTTCTTTCTCTTTCTCATTTTCCTTGAAGGAGGATTAGAAAACACACACACACACACACATGAATGCTTTTTCTTGATCTAAAAGAGTGCTGTTGAGTCGCTGTGTTGATTGTCCTGTTTTCGGTTCAGCATGCCCTGCCAAATCATACCCATAGAACAGATGCCTGTGGCTCAGCAGTGGTACCCAACAGTTCTGAGTTTCAGCCTCCTCTTCCTCAGACTTAACCTCTCATTCTCCACTGCTGTCATTTGAACCCACGGGAGTAAATTGGTGAGCACCATTCATTCAAATGTACTTTGGGAAGTATAGTGGGGAGACACAAAAGAAGAATAGCCCACAGAAGATTTCCACACAGGCTGATAAATACATACCTGTGGTTCTTGTTAAGCGCAGGAGTCAGAGTGGCCCTGTGTGATATAAGAAAAACTAAACCTTTGATCTCTGCCCCTAGTTCCTGGCACTGAGCTCCTAAAACCCTTGTAATTTCCTAAGTGATAGTAGATCTAGGAGTATCTTTGGTTCTAATATTTAGTCTTTGACTTTGGTTCCTGACACAGAGCTCCTAGATCCCTTGGAATTTTCTGGATAATAGGTGCATCTTTTGTTTTAATGAGGTGACTCTTGATGGGCCCCTGGATGCGAGTTGGTCACTAGAAAGACCACAGCATGATCAGAGGCTTTAAACATCAGCCCCAACTGCCATCCCCAGGGATGGGAAAGGAGTTGGATATTAACTTAATAATTGATTATGCCTACGTGATGGAGCCTCCATAAAAATCCCTAAAGTACAGGGTGTGGAGGGATTCTGTGCAGGTGAACACATCCATGGACTGGGAGGGTGGCATCCCCTAACTCCACTGAAACAGAAGCTCCCATGCTGGGGACCCCTCCAGCCCTCGCCCTGTGCATCTCCTCATCTGGTGGCTCATCTGTGTCTTTATCCTCTAGGATAGAATAAACTGGTCAATGTGTTACCCTGTGTTCTGTGAGCTGTTGTAAGAAATTATCAAGCTTGAGGAGGGGATTATGGGAACCCCAGTTTATAGCCAGTCGTGGGTCAGAAGTACAGGTGGAAACTTGGGGCTTGCAGTTGGCATCTGAAGTGAGGACATCTTATGGAACTAAGCCCTTAACTTGTGGATCCCTCACTAACTCCAAGTAGATAGTGTTAGAGCTGAACGGAATTGTGGGACACCTATTTGTTATCTGCAGAGAATTGGAAAAGTGCTCGATGTGGGAAACCACTCATACTTTTGGCGTCAAAAGTGTTGAGAATATAGAGAAAAACTGTTTGCTTTTCCTATATACCCAGAAAGCCTAAACCTTTTAAATTAAGGTCACAAAAATCAGAGAAATGCAGCAGGCAGTTGGTCTGTATGTACCATGTTTAAGAAAAGAACAAAACAGCCATTTGAACTTACAAATTCTCTTGGAGTTATCTTTCAAAGCTTACCCTTGGCTGACCTTCTGCTCATTCCCAGGATGTTCCATGCAATGCTGTAGAAGAGCATCTTTTGCTCTAATGAGGTGACTCTTGGTGGGCCCCTGGATGGGGGCTGGTCCCTAGAAGGCCCAGGAGCCCAGCCCTAAAATCAAGAGAGAAGGGACGAGAAGGGACTCCTCTGCCTAACGCATCCCACCATGAACAGGCTCTCAGCCCAGTGCAGTCCTGTCCTCTTGGTTCATTCTGGTGGTAGAATTTTGAACCATGCATCTTTCGTGTAGTTCCTGCCCCTTGGACCTCACACTCACACCCAGGGGACACTGCAGAAGCTCATTGTCATACCCCGGGCTCTGCCCTCCAACTCCGCAGCCCTCAGGGGAAGCTGCTGCTTCATCCTCCGCCAGGTCTAGGGGTATGAGGGAGGTGGGTACCTCCTAACCAGGCAGAGAGCAGGCAGCCTTGTGTGTTGAGACACATCCCTACCCCAACCACTTTTCCTCCCCATGTCCACAGAAAAGCCAGCCCATGGTGGCTGTTGGTGGCCTTGGGTATAACCTGAGGAAGGGCTTGGGGAAAGGGAGGGAGCAAAGTCCTACTGGCTACAGGTAGCTAGGAGTCTTTAAAACCCCTAATTGTGGAATTGTCCTCATGCTTCCTGTTTCTGAGCTTGACTTCTGATACTAGACCTCTTGGTAGGGGCTTAGGAGATGAGATTTGAAGAAGTCACCTTCTGGCATCCCTGGGGTCACCCAGGCTATGTCTGTTCTTGCTCCTTGTCTGTCAGATTCTGGGCCATTCTGCATGGCAAGCAATAGGCAGTTAGCAGGCAGGAGCCTGGAGACCACACAGCCCACCCCCTTATCATGCAGGCAAAGATACTGAGGAGCAGAGAGGGGGCACTAAAGTTCTAAGTCCTTATCTGGAGAGGGACACTGCCAGGATGAGGACACAGGTCCTCAGGTGCTCTGCTGCACAGCAATATCATGTATGCCTGGGAACACAAGAGTCTGTCTGGGCTGTGCCTCCACCCACTGTGCCAGCTGTCTGCCAGCCTCCCTTGCAGGCTACAGGCTCTTGTCATGCTGTGTGACAAATATAGCTGCCTGTGATCTAAATTTCCGTAAATGACAGCAAATGGAATCCTCTTGCTTGATGGTACATTCATGGCATCACCCATCCCAGAAGAGTGGTATGTTTGAGACTTCTTAAGATCAAAAAGTGTTTGCTTTTCAAAGACATACTTCCTTAATGGTGATTTTCAGCACCCAAAGTACTCCAGACAAACTTACTGAATTACTAAAACCATCCATTTGCCAAATTGGATCCTGAAACAGAAAAAATGACCTGAGTGGAAAAAATGGTGCAATCCAAATAAAACATGAAGTTTAATTCATTGTAATGTACCAGTGTTAATTTCTTAGTTTTGACAAACCCAGCCACATGGGTTCCTCTCTGCTTGAGTTAAAGGCCCAGCACACCCTAGGAGGATATAACTCCAAAGGTGTGCTGAACCAACCTGCAGCCTCCATTGCACCTGCCCTGGAAAGAAGACTCCCGATCTCCCTTTGAAACGTGGCTCCATCCTACACCCCAAATATTAGGCCCCTGTGGACTTCCAGCCATAGCACCCCCATAGACTCATTTCTGTGAGGTGCTGTCTTTTTGGGGGGGTCTATACTACTCTCCTTGTTGGAGCAAGTCCCCTGGAGAAATGCTGCTTCAGCAGCAAAGAATCATGTCACCTCTTCTTTTCTTGGGAAAGAAAGTGGTGAGAGAAAAGGAGGGTCTGGTTTAGGCAGATAGATTAGTCAGTAAGCACCAAGGAAGTTCTACCAAATATTTTTTAAACTTTATGTTAGAATAATATGATTGTGAAGAGAGTTTATATATCCTTCACTCAGGAACTCCTGAAGCTTATCACTGGTCTTGGGAGGGTGCCTTGTCATGGTTAAAGACATTTGAGAAGATAAAAACAGAAAAAGCCTGAAAACCAAGCAAAAGGAGAAGAAAAGAGGGAGAAGAAAAGAAAGAAGGAGAAAGAGGAAAAGAGGGAGAGAGAGAAAGGAAGGAAGGAAGGAAAGAGAAAGAAGGAAGGAAGGAAAGAAGGAATTAAGGAATTAAAAACCAAGAGGCTGGAAGACTTTGTGGGTTGTTGGAAGGCAGGAGAGGCCATCTCTGGGGTCAGACTGCTCCATCATGCCCAAGCTCTTCACTTGTTTTTCACCTCTGGCTTTTTCCTGTCGTGGGGCCAAGAACAATGTTGGAAGTGTCAGGGGTTAATTGTGACAGGCATTTGTGCAGAGCCTGGGCTGGGCATGGCAAGGTTGGAAGCATCACTCAGGCCAGGTGTGGGCTGCTGTCTAGCTCTGGTGGATGTGTGTTAAGGTGGTTCAGGGGCCGGGTGATTTCTCCAGAGGCTGGGGTAGGTCAGACGGATGCCTCTCAAACTAGGGTATGGCTACCAGGAGCCAGGAGGCAGCAAGCTGGACGATCATGGAATAAGCGAGGCATACACAAATCATCCTCAAGTGATTATTGAAGACGTATTTTGTGCCAGGCACTGTGCTGGGTGCTGAGGATACAGCTCTGACAATGTGGAAGAGTTCATGCCAGCATCATCCTTTAGCAGTGGTCTCTGGACGACCAGCAGCAGCATTGCCTGGGAGAAATGCAAATTGAATCAGAAAGTCTGAGGGTATGGCTCAGTGTTCTGTGCTTTTGCCAGATCTGCAGATTCTTAGATGCACTAAAGTTTAAGAAATCCTGTGCAGATGGCATCCCTGGCACACAGTGTGTGCTCATATAAGGGCGCCAGCAGCGGTGGTACCCGTACATAGGACTCTGTGTGGTCCCAGCTCCCTTTCCCTTCCTACAGGCTCCAGGCCCACAAGGACCCTGGATTGCACGTCAAAAGTAACCACAGAAAATCCTGAGCTCTCACAGGCAGGAGAATAACGATGCTGATAATAATACCAACTGCGACAGCTGACATCCAGTGAGCACTTGCTCTGTGTCAGTCACTGAGCCAGAAGCTTCACATGGACTAGCTCAGACGATCTAATCCTCACAACTGTCCAAAAGCAAGCACTGCTATTATCATCTCCATTTCAGAGTTGAGGAAACGGAGGCATAGAGAGGCTACAGCTTTTAGAGGGGAGGCAGCAAATGAAGGGTGTAGACAGGGTTGTGTTGCGTTAGGTGAACCAGGAATCACCTGGGTGGGTGGGAAGGGTTTCGCTGGGCATGATGGCGGCAGGAGGGCAGCCCTGGGGTGAGTGCAGCTAACATGAGCTGATGGAAAACCCCAGGGAGGATTTCCTGCCTCCCACTGATTTCCCAGAATGCCCCTGGGTATCAGGTTGCCCAAGGACTTCCACATTAAGCCCCTCCCTCCCAAATATTGGTGCCTGTGGATCTCCACAATGTTAATTTTGGAGTTTGGGGGAAAACTCCAGCTCATGAATCCTCAGTAAAACAAGAGGCTTAAAACTTGGGGTGTCATTTCCCCCGACTCTTGGCTTGATCCACATGTTCATGAGTGCCATGAAGGTAGAGTTCCCTCTGCAGAGCTGCAAGCTGTCTGGAGAGGAAGATGAAGATGCCTTAGCCTCAGGCTGCTCCCTTGAGTGTCTCCACTGAGAGAATAACAGAGCGGGGTGTGTCGTTAATAAGAATTTGCTTGCAGGTTTCAAAATTGAATGCTTTTGGAAGGAAAGGGGGGTAGTTGGAAGGTAGACCACAGTAGAGGTAGCAGGAACCTGCAAGGGCCTGGCCTGTCTTGCTCACAGAGTGATCTCTCATGTGCAGCTCATAAGAGCCCAGCAAAATATTTTCCTGAATGAGCAGAGCATGCCCCGCCTCGGGGCCAGGGAATGCCCCAGCTATCCAAGCACTTGAGACCCACTGAGATTGTGAGCGCAGCGGAGGCAGGGTGAGCCAAGTGCAGATACGGAGTGGAGAAGTTAAGTCAATCACTGGGGAGCAAGAGGGCTCCAGCTGACGCTGGGAAGGCTAGCAGGGATTCCGGGAGATGAAAGCACAGGAGGGGATGCTTTCCATGCCGGGTTATCGCCTGGAAAATGTGTGTAGGTAAGAATGGACATGGAGAACGAGTGAATTACCCCTCGGCTCCCCAGCCCCCTGAGCCCTGGGCCTCGGGGGCGGCTGCACGTGTTTCCAGCCTGCAGCGGGCTCCCGCAGGGTCATTAACTGCAGCAGGGGAAACACCTGCCCCTGGCTGGTGCCAGGTTTTTTATGTTGTCTTCATTGCTTCGTGCTTATCTCATTTATGATTATAGAAAAGATACTTGGCAGCTGTCATCAAATCCTAACAGTGCCTTTAATATCCCTCATATGTCCTGAATGTGTCAGTAATTCCACTCTGCACATTTATGCATTTCTTTCACCAGCAATAAAATTTTAGAAAAATGTAACTTCAATAGAAATGCCTGTGAGGACAATAGAGGACATAAACACACACCTTCTAATGCTTGAAGTAGGTGAGCACACACACGCAAAGAGCTGGGGCTGAATTGGGCTGGGCATTCAAGAAATCAGGGGCTTGAGGAGGAACAGGTGTGGGCATGCGAGGGCTTTTGCATGCATCGGAAAGCGAGGCTGTTAGTGGGACGGCTGGCCTGGCTGCGCTTTCTCAGCGTTATCGATCAAGGCACATCATGGGGGATGCATTTAGTTTCTTGCCTCCCTTAGAGTTAGACATTATTCTGTGGCTTCTACTTGGCTGTTGCAGTGATAAGCTGAGGCCCTGACACCATGTCCTGTCACCCTCCTGTTGTGGCCATGAACAGTCCCTTGAGCTCAGCTCTACCTGGATGCTTGGACTCAGCTGCTGCAGCTCAGAAGCTCTGGACGAGCCCTTCAGCATCAGGCCATCTCTTCTGAGGCTCTGCACGGGACTTGGGCCTGGATGATCTGGATGACCAGTCTCTGCCCTGCTCCCCTCATGGAGGATCTAATTCATCTGCAGCCTCGGAGGCCTTACGTAGTGTGCCCTGGGATCAGACCAGCACTCCTGGGTGAGTTTACTTGCCTGTTTTGTCAGGCCTTTCTGATGCTGGATCCACAGCTGCCTGGATCTGCTCTGGGGCTCAGCAGCCTTCCTGGTTGTACTGGTTGCCTGCATCTGAGCCTCCTGACAGCTCTCATTCTTGCTCTCCTGACACCTATATGGGGGGGTCTTGTTGCCCGTGCTGCCTATTGGTTTGGCCCCCATGAGCATCTGGGGGCCCCAGTGCAGCACATCTCATGGCCAACAGAGGCTATATGTGGATGCCCTTGTACCTCTAAATTCATTTACAGGCTGATATATTATCAGTCAGCAGGTCCTTGGTGAGCACTTACGGAATACCTGGCCCTCTAAAGGATGGTGGATACGAGACATGCAGACACACTCCTGCTCTCAATGCGTAATGTGCAGTGAAGCCTAATGATATTCAGCTTTTATATGTGGCAGATGATGTTCATAGCAGATGAATGCACCCACTACTCATGTGCCATTCTCAGGATCTAAGAGCCTCGCTTTAGCCCCAAGAGGAACTAAAGCACAGAGCTCTTGGAAGAGACTCTGAAGCCCCACAGTGCCTGCACACTGAGCAAAGGCCTCAGCAAGGTCAAGTGAAGTCAGAAACTTTCCATGTCAATCAAGTTTTCAGAGTGCGCTAATAATTACTCAACCTTACTTGCCCCAGAAACCATTCAGAAGTCCATCTGGAGTCTTGCCAAACTGAGAATGTGGGCAACCCTTGGAATGGAGGCTGTAAGCTCAAACCTGCCTTTGCCACTACAACTTACCCACTGTGTTCACCACATGCCCACAGACATTGAAGAAAGCCAGTGGGGCATCTGGAAGCAAGGGCTTTATTTACAGAGAGGACAGATAGCTCTCGTGTGCTGCCAAGAGTGTAACACGTGTAGTCACCAAGCAGGGTGCCTGGAGCTTGGGAGATGCTCATTCTTTCCCTTTCCTCTGCTTAGCTCCTGGGAATGGGGCTCAGGTCAACGTGAAAGCCCAAGGTTCCTTGCTCTGCTGAGTGCAGGGCCCTCTCTCACACACCAGGGCTTTATCAGACCCTGGCAACAGTGAAGAGAGATGGCCCCTAGGAAGGGCTAAGGATCCCAGTGTCCCAGCAGCTTTGGGACCTTGGCCTTCCTGGGAAATCTCAAGGACTCAGATCCCTGACGGCACAGAGGCGAAGGGAGTGAGAATGGTGAGCGGACTGTCAGGCAGAATGCCTCAGTTACAGGTGCCTGGCTGCTACGGTGGCTGCCAGGACAGCCAGAGCACCACCGCCATGTGCTGGCAAAGGCTGGAGGCTGCCGCAGCGTTTGAGTTTCCAAATTGGTGGGGAGAGGGTACTTCTGTTGTGCAGTCTTCTAAGGGCCAGGGTAAAATGAAAAATATGAGTCAGGGATAAGCCCTCAAAAATCGCTTCAGAGGCTGCACTACAGAGAACTGTTAGAGACAGCTGCTGAGGCTTATCCCAGTGACATTTGGTGAAACAAACTGGTTATTTAGGTTCTGGCTGGAGGAGGTTACTTGGGCCAAGAGAGAAGTGTCCCAGAGACAAGGGATGTTTAGCTTGGAAAAAGAACTACTCCCTGGGGTCCTTGGGGTCCAGGTGAGGCCTTGTAGGATCTGTGACACAGGGTAGGGGACCTAATTCTCCCTTAAGGAAGGTCAGAGGATCCTAGGCTTGATTTTAGGGCTATGGCCAGCTTAACTGAGCAGTTTCCAACAGTGGTCACTGAAGGTCCAGGGAGCACCTGTGGGTCAAATCCTAGGTCTCTCACCTAGGATTTGCATATTTGAAATATACATTTTTGTCAATGCCTGGGGCTGTGACACTGTGGGCACAGTACCCATAGCCCCATGGAAATTCAAGAGGCAACACATCAAGGTGGTCTCTTTGTTCCCCCTCAAGAATGTTCAACAGGATGGTCTTGTAAGGCGAGCGAATAAACCAGACACAACTGCAAAAGAAAAAAAAATCTCTCCTCCGCTTCCAAGCAGCCCACGCCCAGTGTTCTCGCTGCTGACTGTCACTGAGGCTCTCCAGCTCCAAGAGGCTCCCCTGGGAAGCCAGAGGGCAGACCCAGAAGGTAGAGTCCTCTGAGGTTATGCTTTGGCCTGATGGTTTGCTGGACAAGAAGAACCAAACCTTTGACACTGATGGGCTCTGCCTAGCGGAGCTCTGTGTAGGTAGAGAGGTGCTGTGATTGCTCTGAAGTTTCCTAACCTCTTTGTCTTTTTTTTTGCCTGAGGTTGGGAGGGCACCACTTGAGACCCGCCTGACTTCCCAGCCCTTGCTGGGCATTCTCACAGCTGCTCTCACAGCCATTCTCGTTAGAGTAAGAGCTGATATCGATTAGGGAGGTCTGAATCAGCACCTGCTTCTGCTGAAATTCCTGGCCAGAGCCTCCTTTCGGAAGCCCCCGACTGAATGGCCTCACTGTGCAGACCAATTGATTCATTCCTGGGGAGAAATCCATTGACAGACAGTGCATGGAGCCCCAGCGGGCCATATTTTGAAGTTATTTTTATTTGGCTGATTTTTATGTTTAATGAGACCATAGTTGAATGTTGAGGGTGGAAAGAAGGGCACCAAACTTCCCCAAAACATCTCTTTTGAAGACACTTATGGCTAGGTCCCTCTGTCCTCCAACCAACCAACCAGCAAGTCTTTAGTGAATAATGACTGTGTGCTGGGCTCTGTGCTAGAGCTTGAAGTGAATATAGTTTCAGGCCTCAAAGAAGTTTACAGTCCACTAGGGATGTGGGTTGGGGGAGGGTCAAAGGAAGCACAGGATTCGCACCCATGAAACAACTAAAAAGAAAACCCAAGACATACTTGTCACACAGCATAGGACTTGCCGGCCATGAGAGTCAGGAGGAAGAGCTGTGTGGAATGAGACATCAAAGACTTTATGAAGAAGGTGAGATTCTGGCTTGACCTTGAAAAAAGAGAGAATTAATCAGCCTGCAGGAAGGTATTGTGTATTTGACATAAAAACCCTGTGACCAGGGCTTAACTAAAGTCATAAGGCAGAAGTCTTATAGCTGGTTAAACACACAAGACATGAATATATGAAAAAGAAACATGGAAAAGGAAATGAGAATCAATCTCTGTCTGTCTCTGTCTCTCTCTGTCTCTGTCTCTCTCTCTCTCTCTCTCTCTCTCTCTCTGGGGTGGGGGTTGTATCTGCATTATACACTTTTTACTCATTCATTTACCCATTTTTTTGCAACCAATTTATTCATGTCATTGTTGAGGGACCTATGGCAGGTACCTTGTGCTGTAGCCAATAAGGCAGAAATTGAGCAAAATAAGCAGAGAGCAGAAAAGAGACTCAGGGGCAGGCATGGACAGGAGGGTGTGGGGAAGGGTGGCCTTGAGATGCATTCTGAAATGAGTGGATTTGGATTGGTTGGCGGAGGAGACATATAAATAGTTCATTATTGGTGGCAATGTGAAGACAATGGAAAAAGACCCACGAGACTAAGGCTTAGAGGGAGACACCACCCCTGCCACTGTAGGTCCGCTTGAATGGGTTGTCCCGAGTCTGTCTGTTTTCTAGGTTAGACCCCTCTACAGGTCCGCACGTCTAATAGAAATATAATGTGAGCCACACGTGTGGCTTCATGTTTTCTAGCAGCCACATTAGCAAACGTAAAAAGAAACAGGTGCAATTAATTTTACTAATATGTTTTATTCATATGTTTTATTTAACACAGTCTATCTAAAACATTATCATTTCAACATGCATTCCATTTTAACCAGCTATTTAACATTCTTTTTGTTTTCTCTGAACTAAGTCTTTGAAATCCAGTGTGTATTTTACCCTTACCTCACATCTCAGTTCAGACTACCATGGTCCAAGTGCTCAGTAGCTGCCTGTGCCTTAGTGGACAGTGCAAGTCCCCATCACAACACACAGCTTCCATACACACACATCTCCTGTCCCCCAGTGCCCAAGATACAGATGATAAATGGACTGTTGTTCATATGCACAAGCCCAAAAGTCAGAATATCTGGTACCGGGCAGGGCAGCTCACGCCTGTAATCCCAGAACTTTGGGAGGTCGAGGCGGGTGGATCTCTTGAGGTCAGGAGTTCGAGACCAGCCTGGCCAACATGGTAAAACCCTGTCTCTACTAAAAATACAAAAAACAGTCAGGTATGGTGGCGGGCGCCTGTAATCCCAGCTACTCAGGAGGCTGAGGCAGGAGAATCGCTTGAACCTGGGAGACAAAGGTTGCAGTGAGCCAAGATCGTGCCACTGCACTCCAGCCTGGGTGATAGAGTGAGACTCTGTCTAAAAATAAAAATAAAAAGGGATCTGGCTGCGAGGCAAGTGGGTTGAGTGGAATAAAAGACATGGTTAGACAGTAGGAAGACGTTTGCAGGCAGGTGAAGGGCATAAGCGAGGAGATAACGACAGGAGCTAGTCCTATTTCTTAAAGACCTCCAAAGCAAATGTCTATGAATTGAGGCAATGACAGTCATATCCAAGCCTGTCCTTTTCCTGGTGACACTGCTTCTGCACCGGGTCTACCCATCAATGAACCCACAAGCCCACTGATCCCTACTGTGTGTCCAGTGCCGTTCTAGGTGTTATGAGAGATAAACAAAGCACCTTGAGAGATAAGATAGAGACTCTGAGTAAACAGCCATAGGGAAAATCCACATGTGCAAATGCTCCAAAGGCAGTACTTGGCAGTAACTGAGTTTCTATTAAGGCAGGGAGGAGACGGAGAGGCCATGGAATCTTGCCATTTCCAGCTGCCGAACTGTATGGAAGGGAAAGGGCAGTTGTGGAAGGGCCAGAAACCCTTGGTGACGCCTGGGCTCTGCCCCTTACTATTGCTGTGTGATGCCAGTCAGGGCACTAGCCTGTCTCAGTTTCACCTTCCTGATCCAGAGAATGACACTTGCCCTGCCTATCTCCCAGGGTGCCTGTGAGGATTCAATGAGATTGGGCATGGGAATGAAGTCTCACAGAGAAGGAGTGATTAATAGTAATAATAGGCTGGGCATGGCGGCTCATGCCTGTAATCCCAACACTTTGGGAGGCCAAAGTGGGTGGATCACCTGAGGTCAGGAGTTCAAGACCAGCCAGACCAACAAGGTGAAACCCCATCTCTGCTAAAAAATATAAAAATTAGCTGGGTGTATTGGCAGGCACCTGTAGTCCTAGCTACTCAGGAGGCTGAGATGGGGGAATTGCTTGAACCCAGGAGGTGAAGGTTGCAATGAGCTGAGATTGCACCACTGCACTCCAGCCTGGGTGACAGAGAGAGATTCTGTCTCAAAAAAAAAAAGTAACAGTAATTAATGTTGCTGCTGAAAAACTTGGCCCAGCAAGACTTTGGAGAGCACCAGAAAGGAGCAGCTAGCCCAGTGTCACATGTCCACAAAGACTGAGGTTTCCTTGGATCTCTGTAATCTCTGTCTGGGGATCTTTCTTTCCTTTCTCAGCCCACGATGTGCTTCCTATCCTCTAAGACCTTGGACAGACCCTACTCCTCCAGGAAGCCCATCCGGATTTGAGGCTCCTTATTCTGGGCCCCCGTAGTGTGATACCTATGTTCTTCTGTTTCACGTTCCCATCAACTGCTTGTGGAAATCTCTATTGGACCAGGAATGACTAAGAGGTGAGACTTTTATTTGACGCATTTCCAAATCCTGGGACACCCAGTGGGTTCCTATTTCTGGATTTGAGCTGACTTGATAACTCTTTTGTCTCTGGAGGCTCTGTAGGGAGAAGAGGTTCTAGGCTCTGATGGCCTAAATGGGTTCAGCCCTGCCAATGCCTCTCTGACCCTTTGCTGAATAAGGATTTAGAGGCTGTTGCTGATTTGGAAATTGCAGCCAGAGTTTTTTAGTGCCGTTTTCCAAAGTCAACATTCTCAAGCAGAACTGGGGTGGAGAGGACACAGTGCCCCCAGACCTTGGAAGGAAGGATCAGTGTGGTTCCATTATTTAATTAGGCTGAAGAATGCTCAGAGGCGTGTACTGAGCAAGAGGAGGTGGGGGTACCAGGGAAGGGGGATGCTACATGTTATTGGACCATCCTCTGGATCTGGAGAGGAAGCCTGGGGTGGGAGGCAGAGCATGGAGCAAAAGGTTAAGGCTCTGGCTTCATAGAGGCAAGTAATTGTATGTGGTTACTCATCAGGGTCTCAGTGTTCTCATCTGCCAAACATGGGCAAGGTTGTTATGTCTCAGAATTATCGTGAGATATGATTTTGGCAATCTTCAGAAAAAGGCTTTTAAAAGCTCTAAAAACCCCACTGTGGTCTAATGGAAAATATTCTGGGTCATTCGTGGGCTGTGTGATCTTGGTTAAGTCCCAGCCCTCTCTGGACCTGAGGTTACTCACTTGAAAAAAAAATGAAATATTGGATTGGATGATCCTGAAGCCTACTTAGAGTTCAAAATGTTTATGTTTGCTCTTTGGATCTGTGGAGACTGAAAGACACACACACATAACCAGTTTGCATTTCAAGGCACACTGATTGGCCAGCATTTGTGTACCCATAAATCACTGCGGTCATCAGCCAATCACTGAGCACTGATAAAGTGTTCAGAACCTCTCTTGACCTGTGCTTCTCAACATCTTACTCTTTGGTTGCTGTATTATCATTGACTTCATGTGTGCCCATGTCTTGTGGTCCATCTAGACCAACACTGTCCAATAGAAATACAATATGAGCCACATATGCAATTTAAAATTTTCTGGTAGCCACACTAAAAAAATAAAAAGAAACAGGAGCCATTTTAATAGTATATTTTATTTGACCCAATATCTCAAAATATTATGATTTCACCATGTGTTCCATATAAAACATATTAACAATATAGTTTTATGTTTTTAAATGTTAAAATACACACGCTCCATAGCGCACGTTTTGTACGTACAGTGTGTGTCAATTTGCATTAGCCGTATTTCAGGTGCTCAATAGTCACATGTGGCTAGTGGCTCCCATAGTGGACAGCACAGATCCAGATTGCAAGCTACTTAAAGGCAGGGGTTGAATTTTGTGACATTTAATACTTGGAAATAGCTTTAGCATTTAAATGCCCTTTCTGCTATAGCATGTCATTCCATCCTTACTGCTGTCTGGTGACGTTGATACAGTTGTGAACACCGTTTTCTAGATAAGGAAACTGAGGCTTTGGGGAGCTCAAACACTTGCTCGAGGGCATAGCATCAACAGAAGCCGAGCTGGGATCTGAACTCAGATATTCTGGTTCTAAGTGTAGAAGGAGTTCTAACAGGACAGCTACCTTCATTTATGTGTCCATTTACTCTGTGATTTGCTTGTTACTTAATCTAGGTCCACGCTCTGTGCCTGGTGGTGATATTAACCAGATATTATCCTTCTTTATTTTAAGAGGAGGCAGAAGTGGAGAGGTTCATTTTTATGTTTCTATTTCTTTTCTTGTTTTGTGTGTGTGTGTGTGTGTGTGTGTGTGTGTGTGTGTGTTTAGGTTTGAGAGAAAGATGAGGTTGGAGGATGACTCTAGCATTCTTGTCAGCATCTTTATCGTTTTAACTGCAAGCCTGCTTCCACACATCCGGTGAACCAAGGCTAGAAAACATTCCTATGTTTCAGGCTGTGTTCCCCTCATTCATTGTCTTCTGATTCCATGAGTCCCCTGCCCAGCTTCTCCTTCCCTCATTGGTCTGTATCCCTCACTGAGCCAGGAAATGCTTATCACATACACTCTCCGTTAGACCTGACTTTGGCCAAACTAAACTGTTCTCTGTCTCATGTGGTGATCTTGGCAGATTATTTTTAGGAAGGGACACCCTCATTTACTTTTCTGATGTGGACTTTAATTCTGGGAGCCAGAGGCCTTCCTGTTGTGAGGCAGGGTTGGTCTGTGTTGCTCTGACGGGAGCCTGATGTCCTCGCAAAGCCCTGGCTATACACTACTTGCTAGAAGTGCCAGGTGGTGGCTCTAGAAAACTAGGGAGGAGCCCCAGACTGGAGGGCAGGTAATGGTGGTGCTAGAGGCAGAGCCCACTATCAAGTATTGGTGTTCATTTAGGAGTGCTGCCAGGAGGCCGTGTGGGGACTAAGGAGGGAGAAGGGATCAGGGTTTGAGGCTCCTGAGCTGAACTGACAATACCATAGTCAGAGCCACAGTCGGGCTGAGTCAGGAGCTGAGGTTTGAGAAGGAGGGGGCCCCTCTCCAGGAGGGACCATGACTTGACCCATGTTTTGTGTCCTCCCTCAGTGCATTGGTACATAAGGCATCACAGAATCCTTGAGATGAAGGAACCTTAGACGTCAGCTACCCTGATCCCCTCCTTAATTGATACCAACATTGCCTACAACAGTGGGTTCAATTAGTTATTTGTGGAGTCCTCGTGTTCCCAGGGGTGCCTCAGGGGTAGGGGTGTCTCATGCAATATTTGGGACATAATTACTGTGTACCAAAATATTATTCATTGTTTGTCTAAAATTCCAATTTAACTGGGTGTCCTGTGTTTTTATTTATAAAATATAGTAACCCCATTCAGTGGCTTTGGCAGGAGAGGAGTGGATGGCTCAGAGGGCAGGGATTTCCACCACCCACCCATCATTTTAATAAGACTAGCTCTGCTTTTGTCTCTCAGTGGTAGTTAAAACTAACAAAATGAATCCCTTCTCTTTCATGGTCTCCTGATTGTATTAGCCCCTTTATGTGTGTGTATGTATGTATGTGTGTGTGTATATATATATATAAAGGGGAGTTTATTAAGTATTAACTTACACGATCACAAGGTCCCACAATAGGCTGTCTGCAAGCTTGAGGAGCAAGGAGAGCCAGTCCAACTCTCAAAACTAAAGAACTTGGACTCTGATGTTTGAGAGCAGGAAACGTCCAGCACAGGAGAAAGATGTAGGCTGTGAGGCTAGGCCAGTCTCACCTTTTCACATTTTTTTGCCTGCTTTATGTTCACTGGCAGCTGATTAGATTGTGCCCACCAGATTAAGAGTGCATCTGTCTTCTTCTGAGCCCTCCAAACTGTTCCTACCTTTGCCTGTTACCCAGTTCCAAAGTTGCTTCCACATTTTGGGGTATCTTTTCAGCAGCACCCCCATATTTTCAGGTATCTTTTCAGCAACGCCCCACTCTACTGGTACCAATTTACTGTGTTAGTCCATTTTCATGCTGCTGATAAAGATACACCTGAGACTGGGAAGAAAAAGAGGTTTAATTGGACTTACAGTTCCACATGGCTGGAGAGGCCTCAGAATCATGGCAGGAGGTGAAGAGCACTTCTTACATGGTGGTGGCAAGAGAAAATGAGGAAGAAGCAAAAGCAGAAACCCCTGATAAACCCATCAGATCTCATGAGACTTATTCACTATTATGAGAATAGCACAGGAAAGACCACCCCGCCCCATAATTTAATTACCTCCCCCTGGGTCCCTCTCACAACACGTGGGAATTCTGGGAGATACAAGTCAAGTTGAGATTTGGGTGGGGACACAGCCAAACTGTATCACTGATCAAGGAAGAATCCTAGACATTATTATAGAGAAGAGATTTAGACATAATACCATTCATGAACCAGGGTTACTCATTTCCCTCAATAAGTCAAAGCCATGTTAAAGGTGGAATATAAATCTCTTCTGATGACCAGCCAAGGTATTCTGTTGTTGTTGTTTTAAGGGATGGATTCTTATGATGGTGAGTTAAGGTTGAGGAAAAGACAACTGCATTCAGAAAGGGACACTTCTTCTCTCTATCCCTGCCCTCAAGTTGTCCAAATACCTTGAGATCAGAGTGCACCCTCCCTCGCTTCCTATAGCAGCAGATGCCAGGCTGGAAAGAGGCCCCAGGATGTTCACAGGAGGCTGCTGGAGTCTATCCCATTTGCAGGGGCTGGGAAGGGACCTCAGGAGTTAGGAACTGACACTTCAATGGAGAGAGGGCGGGCCTCCAGGGGAAAGTGTGGAGATGGTTAGAGTCCTCAGCCCACCAGGGATGAAAGGGTTAAAGAGAAGTGAGGGGAGAAGGGGAGAGTTAGGGAATGAGAAAACATTTTTAAACTTTATTTATAGTTATATATTTTTACCTTAAAGTTTATTTATTTTTAAAGAGATGGGGTTTCACTACGTTGCCCAGACTGGTCTCGAGCTCCTGAACTGAAGCAATCCACCTGCCTTGACCTCCCAGAGTTCTAGGATTACAGGTGTGAGTGATCGTGCTTGGCCAAGAAAGCATTTTTACCACTCTTTTTCTGGAGGCCTAAACAGCAAGGTGTAGTCCCTTGTGCAATGCAGAGAAGCCATGTACAAAACATGGGGCTCAAAATTGTACAAACTGTCACTGCAGAGCCTGCTGCATTGCCTGCTGTTTTAGAACTTTGAAACATCAGTAAAAAGAACAAGTTTAAACCTTCAAAAGAGTCAGTGTGGAGTCAGCCAGGGGAAAGTAGGTGAGGGGGGTTCTGGCGTGGGTTAGTGGCGGCTCACTTTTCCATGGCATGGGTGTGGAGGACCCTCTCTCTCTCATCTGGCAGGTCATGTGGAGTGTCTGTTTGCAGAAACAGTAAGACAGAGCTCATCGCTTTCATTCCAAGAGGGAGCTAAAGACAAGACCCTAAGGGATTGAAAAGGAAGGGGCCTATGCCGTGGGCCTGAGGTTTTAAATATTTGGCTTCCACATGAGATTTCAATTTGAAGAAAGAATTCCACGGCTAAAACAGTTTGGGAAAACCATTGTCCCCCACAGTGTCCACAGTAAGTGGTCTTCCATCTTCGGTGAAACAGCCAACTAAAAACAAAAGTGTGTGTCAAATCACCCATAAATTGGGAATTTCCAAGGTGAAGTGGACCCTGGGATCATAAGGTATTAAGTCTCAGATGGGTCGTGATCATGCTTTGGTTATTTTACTAGTTGCTGGAAAACACTTTGGTGCTGAGATGTTCACATGTACAGTGCCTTGATAACTAGTTGCTGGTGTGCCATGAGCACATCATGGGGCCTATGGGCACATCACAGTGCTTGGTGTTGACTTAATGGGCCAATCTTACATTTTCATTCTTGGCAGTGGAAACACAGGTTGCGCAGCCTTCGGCAAGCATCTTTCCTCTCTGCAGTGCTGCAGTCAGGAAGCTGCTAGGTGAACGCCCAAATCCAAAGAGTTTGTGTGTGTGTGTGTGTGTGTGTGTGTGTGTGTGATAAAATATATGTAACATAAATTTTACCATCTTATTATTATTATTATTATTATTTTGAGACGGAGTCTCACCCTGTCACCCAGGCTGGAGAGCAATAGCGTGATCCTGGTGATCTTGGCTCACTGCAACCTCTGCCTCCCGGGTTAGAACAATTCTCTTGCCTCAGCCTCCTGAGTAGCTTAGATTACAGGTGCCCGCCACCACGCCCAGCTAATTTTTGCATTTTGAGTAGAGATGGAGTTTCACTATGCTGGCCAGGCTGGTCTTGAACTCCTGACCTCGTGATCCACCCAACATAGCCTACCAAAGTGGTGGGGTGACAGGTGTGAGCCTCTGCACCTGGCCTTTACTGTAATTATTATTATCATTATTTTTGAGACAGAGTCTCATTCCATCATCCAGGCTGGAGTGCAGTGGTGTGATCTTGGCTCACTGCAACCTCTGCCTCCTGGGTTTAAGCAATTCTCGTGCTTCAGCCTGCTGTGTAGCTAGAATTACAGGTGTGCACCACCATGCCTGGCTAATTTGTATTTTTTGTAGAGGCGGGGTTTCACCATGTTGGCCAGGCTGGTCTCGAACTCCTGCCCTCAAGTGATCTGACCGCCTCGGCCTCCCAAAGGGCTGGGATTACAGGCGTGAGCCACCATGCACGGCCCAATTTTAAAATACACAGTCCAATAGTGTTAAGTACATTCACATTGCTGTGCATCCAATCTCCAGAACTCTTTACATCCTACAAAACTGAAACTCTGCACCCATTAAACAGCAACTCCCCATTCCCCTGTGGGCAGCCCCTGGAAACCACTATCCCATTTTCTATTTCTATGAATTTTGCTACTCTAGGTATCTCTTTACTACTTGAGGAATCTACTACTCTAGATATCTTGAGTGAAATCACACATTTGTCCTTTTGTGACTGGCTTATTTCACTTGGCATAATGTCCTCAAGGTTCATCCACGTTGTGGGATGTGTCGGGATTTCTTCCTTTTTAAAGCTAAATTTCATTGTTTGTATACGTATATACCTGTCTTAGTCCATTGCAGCTGCTGTGACAAAATATCACAAACTGGATTGCTTATAAACAGCAGAAATGTATTTCTCACAGTTCTGGAGACTGGGAAGTCCAAGATCAAAATGCCAGTCAGTCTGGTGTCTCCTGAGGACCAGCTTTCTGGTTCAAAGATGACGCCGTCTCATTTTTTCCTCCTATGGTGGAAGGTCTGAACAAGCTCTCTTGGGCTTTTCCAATGGGTTCTTTTGAACTGTATGTTCCCTTTTTATTTTGAGGAGAGGTAGAGTGCTGTGTGAGGAGGGCGCACAGAGGAGGGCCTTCCATGTTGCTGCAGCTTCTCCTCTGGTCTTGAGCAATTAATTCTGCTCTGGCTCCAACTTTTGTTCCCTTCTCAGTGAGCCCCAAGCCATGGAGTTAACTGGGCCCTTAAGTACAGTTTAGAGATCCTCTATAGTTACTTGATTGAGAATGACCCCTGGAGGCTCCTGCCTCACTCCCTTCTACTGTCAACGCATGCCTTCCAGCTAAAGAGCCCTGGGGGCAGTTCTGGAAATGCAGTTTTCTCCGTCTTTTTACAGTATTGCTCACTCTATTGATCATTATAGACTGGGGCATGAAGTTGCCTGACTGGTCACCTGCGCATAAGGAAAGGTGTCTGACCCCTAGGGACCCGAAGCATGAGCCCTGAGAAGGACCTTTAGAGTAGGAGACTTCCAGCCTCACCTTCTCCCCTCTGTTAGAAGTTGAGTCAGCAGGAGGCAGGCTGGAGTGGAGCTCTTCCAGTGGTGCTGGGGAGGAGCTTGGCCTGCTCCAGGGAGTGGGGAGGAAGTTGCTTTGCAATGGGCCTTGAAGGCTAGGGGTTTGGATTCATGAAGAAAGGGGAGACAATTATTCCAGGGTGGAGGAGTTCTTTGTGGACTGGGAGTAGGTTTTGGGGGATGGAGGAAAGAAAAGGTAAAGGAAAAAGGAGCTGGCAAGGCCCAGATTTTAGAGAGCCTTGAATGCCAAGCTGAGTTTGACCTTGGAGCTGAGATTTTAAACAGTTGAGTGCTTCTGATGGCCCCATACTGACTGACCTTGAGAGGCAGCAAGCAGCACCCACATCCTGCGACCTTCCTCATGCAAAGCTCCTCAGCAGTCTGTGATACCTGGCTTCCATCTTGGGCTTGAAAGGAGGCTCTGGCATTGCCCATGGCGCCTGGGAATCCAGATGTTCGCACTGCTTGGAAGGAGCTCATTTTAAAAAATCCAATAGTTTGTAATGAGAGGCAATTTTCTCCTCAAAGCAATTAGTATCTGCTAATTTCTTTGCACACAATTGCTTTCAAGAATAAATTCCAGGTTCCATATGGTATCCCATAAATCATATCAAAAGATTTCTTTCTTCTTAGGCATTTTATTCTTAAACAGACTCAGATTTTTGCCTTTAAGTATGGAAGGATACTGAAGTACAAACTCCCTCCTCACCATATGTGTGAAAGTTTATATCTGAAATTCCAGATGTGATTAAAATCCAATTTAATATTTTTGATGGATGAGTCAGGACTGCTACCAGCAGACTCACTGCTGTCATTTCCAGGTGACAGAGGGGTGAAAAATATTTGGCACTTCTAAATAATTCGATTGTAAGTGGAGGATGAAAAGTAGTTAAAATGAAGCAAACTGGCCAGGCACAGTGGCTCATGCCTACAATGCACTTTGGGAGGATGAGGTGGGTGGATCACTTGAAGTCAAGAGTTCAAGACCAGCCTGGCCAACATGGTGAAACCCTGTCTCCACTAAAAAAAAAAAAAAAATGAATAAATAAATAAATAAATAAATAAATTAGCTAGCTGTGGTGGTTCACCTCTTTAATCCTAGCTACTTGGGTGGCTGAAGCTTAAGACTTACTTGAACCCAGGAGGTGGACGTTGTGGTAAGTTGAGATCATGCCACTGCACTCTAGCCTGGGCAATAGAGCAAGACTCTGTCTCAAAAAAAAAAAAAAAAAGAGAGAGAGAAAGAAAAAAAGAAACAAACTGAGGACAGCAAAAGGAAACCTACTATGTAGGTCCAGCCCATCTAGGTGGTAAGGAGAGCCAAGGGAAAAGGAAGGGAGAGGAGAAATAATTGTAAAGCAGGGAGCACTTTGGTGGCAGGTGAGGTAGGAGGAGGGATAGGGGTCATTCCAAAATGGAGAAGCCAGGCGCCTGAAAAAGAACCCAGAAGTACTAGAATATAACAGTGATTATTTCAAAATTCTGCTTAAAGCCAATCCTGCATCAAGATAGAAGGCTGTTCTGCCCTCCGGAACCAGACCTCATAAGCTACCCTTTGCCTGTGGCATGGGAACAGGCTGGCCTGAGAATATACCAGCAGTCCCATACAACTTTACCAGGGAGATTTGTTCTCATGAACTGATTGCTGGGACATGAAACTGTCAGTAGGCCTCCCTGAGCCTGGTATGTCCATATTCAGGCAGGCCCTTCTTGAAATATAATGTCAGGATTAAGAAGGTAGTTTCAGCCAGTTTTGGTGGTTCATGCCTGTAATTCCAGCACTTTAGGAGGCCGAGGCAGGAGGATCGCTTGATCCCAGGAGTTCAAGACCAGCCTGAGCAACATAGTGAGACTCCATCTCTACAGAAAATTTAAAATTAGCCTGGCGTGGTGGCACATGCCTGTAGTCCCAGCTACTTGGGAGGCTGAGGAGGAAAGGGAGGATCGCCTGAGCCCAGGAATTCGAGGTTACAGTAAGCTATCATTGTGCCACTGCACTCTAGGCTGGGTGACAGAGTAAGACTCTGTCTAAAGAAAAAAAAAATTACAAAAAGAAAGTAGGTTAAATTCAAACATCCAAAGTGATTCTTCTTAGTACAATTGCTGAACAAGGAGATTTCTGGTTGTACTTGAAGGTACATTGAGCACCTGACCAGTGCTGAGTGTCTGTTAGCCAGAGAGACCGAGACTCCAGCAGTAGCTGCCTGGGCCCTTAGACAAATCTGCAGAGGTAAGGATGCAGCCGTTCGTAAACGAGAGGCAATGGAAAAGTGAGCTTCCACATATGAAAATGCCATCTAGAGAAACACTTCAGGTCTGTGGTGTGCCTATCCAAGCAGAAATTCTCTAGAGGACTTGAGATTTCCTCAAAACGGAATGGGTGATGATGGCTACATGGGGGAGTTGGCGTTTCTCAAGGGAATTTTCTCTCAGGCATCTCTCTCCACATGCTAACGTGTTGTAAGGGAAAGCAGACAATTCAGTGCACTAAATATAAGCCTGGGGTTCAAATCCTTGCTCTGCCAATTTCCAGTAGAGGATTGTTGGCAAAATGACTTGAGTTTTCAGAGCCTTGGGCTCCTCCTCTATAAAAAGTGATGTATTAGGTAGCTTTTGCTGAATAACAAATTTCTGAAAACATAATGGCTTAAGATAACAAGCACTGAATATTTCTCATGATTATGTAGGTTGGCTGAGCAGTTCTTCAGGTGTGGGTAGCCTCAGCTAGAGCTGGATAGTCGAGAATGGCCTTATTCCTATGCCTGTGGCCTCAGCCGGGATGGCTGGAGAGCTGGGGCTTTGCTCCGTGTGGTCTCTTATCCTCCAGGAAGCTAGCCTGTGCTCGTTCACAGAGTGACAAAAGAGTTTAAGAGAGGGAAAGCCTTGATGCAGAAGTACTTTTCAAGCTCCTTACATTGTGTTTGCTATTGCCACATTGGCCAAAGCATTATAGTCAATACAGAATTGAGAGGATGGGGGAACAGACTCTACTTCTTGATGTGATGAGGTACAAAATATATTATGGCTATTTTTTTCCAATCTACCACAAAAAACAGTAACAAATCTACCTCATTGGGTCATTGTGAGGCTCATATGAAATAATGCATTAAAATAAAGCTCTTGGCATGGTCCTGGCACATAGTAGGTCTTCCGTGAATGCGAATTTTCCTTTCTCCATTTTCTCCTTCTTGAGTAAGAACACATCTTTATGAGAGGCATGATGGATCTGTTGACTCTAATTCCATTCTCTTTCAGAGCACATGGAAATTGAAGCCATGTGGGACTTAACAAGAGATCAAATAGTGTCTTAAACATCCCAGGGCAGCAGCCCTGTCCCCAGAGCCTGGGGCTGCCCCTGTGATGGAGCCTGTCTTTCCTGGTGCTCTGGACCCCTCCCCTCCCAGCCTGCTGCAGGTCGGTCTTTTTCTCATTACAAATTGCTCATAAGCACACACATGCCCAGATGCCCACATAAAAGCTGGTATTAAAGTTGTGTAATGGTGGTGTGAGCCTTGTTATGATTAGGGCAGCAGTAAGCTGTTCCCCAGAGCTTGGGACTCTGCTGGGCAAAGTTCTGGAAAAGCTACACACGTTCTCCAATGCAATCTGACCGCCCCCTCCCAGTGAGGCTGCAGAGAGGAGATACTGGGCTATGCAATCATATGGTGAGTCAGTTATCAGGGGATAAGAATTAGGGTGTGGGTTGGGAGCAGAGACCTCTGAGGGGAGAAACTCCAGGGACAAAAGAGAAGCACTGGAGATCTTCAAAGGATTCTGTGGATGTGTTTTCTCCAGAAGAGATTCCATAATATTTGGTACCTGTCAAAGAACATGGCTTTGCATTTGATGGCATATCACAGGGGATCAGGCTTCCTGCTCTTGTCAAGTCCCATCAACAACTCAGTGAGCTTGGCAGGAGCATCAGCCCCATTTTACAGATGTGGACACTGGTGAATCTTCATTCCTTTCTCAGGACTGAGCTCTCCTCTGTTTAGTGGCCCCCTCCTGTTCCTAGATCTTGGATCAGCTTATTCACAGATGACGACAGCACTGATGAAACATGAATTCATAACCTCTGGAATATACGCTCTTTAACATGTGTAAGTGCGTGTTGTGTGCATGATTGTACATTAGTTGAGAAATCAACCTTGGGCCTCTTGCCGCTGTAGCATCCAGGCTTCTCACAATCACTGATACAAATCTCATGATGAACACTGGGCTTAAGGGAAATGAACAGCTACAAAGACCCGAGCCTGGAGGGTAAAATGGCAAGCTAGAAAATGGGTAATTGCTTTTCAAAAAACTGGTCAGAACCAGAATGGCAGCGAAAGCAAAAGATGAACATTTTTTAAGCCTTTCCTATATGGCAGGAACCATGCTGAAGGCTTACATGGATTATTTCCTTCCATTATCATCAGCACCCCATTAAACATCATCACCTGTGTTCAGTGCTCCCTCATATCTGGGTCTCTTCTAGACACAGGATAATTTATCTTTCCCACATCCTTGCTGGAGACAAGACCATTTGAGTAGCTTGACCAGCAACTGTTGAATAGGAGTGACGTGCATCATTTCTAGGCTAAGGCATTTAATAGTCTCCATGAGGCCCTCCAGCATCCTGGAAGCACATGGTAGATGCGAGTGACACATGGTTGAAACAGCTTAGATTTCTGAGCTTCCATATAGAGGACAATTGCCTGGGGAGGTCCCTCAACCTTTAGCCAATTTTGCTTAAATAAGAAATATACCTATGTTGTTGAAATCCACTGAGATTTCGGGGTTGTTTGTTATTGCAGCAAAACCTAGCATATTCTGCCTAGTGAATAAGCAGAATCATTATTTTATAGATGAGGAAAGTAGGGCTCTGAATGGGTTAAAAAAAAAAGTGCCAAGGGCACACAGATCATAAGTGGGAACACCAGGGTTTGAACCCACATACGGCTCCAGAGCCCAAGCTCTTAACCATGATATGATTAGACAAAATCATGGTCAGTAGGAAGTCATTAAAGGACTTTTCAAACTGGAAGTAACCCAATGACCACAGGGTTTGCAGAAGCCTGCCCTGGCTTGTGTATGAGGGGTGAGCTGGACTAGGGAGACAGAGCAATGCCCACACCAGTCAGTTCACCTGAGGTGCTGTCTTTCTCCCACTTCTGCCACATGGAGGGGCAGACTTGTTACTCACCCTACCTGGTGGTATTTGCATGTTTCAGAGGAAAGGACAGCAAGAGCTGCTTCATCTTGGGAACAGGGAGGGCAGGATGGGAAGGGGTAGCTGGTGTGGAGGCAGAGGAGATGCTGCCAGGGAGGGGCTGGGAAAATTCTCTACCCCTCTCCTGAATCACTGCAGCCTGCCCATGGCCCCCAGAGCTGACTCAGTGCTGTCTTTCCCAGAGTATTTCTCTTGGCAGAGACCTGCTGAGGGGCCCTACCTTACGATGAATGCCACATACCCAGGATAGAGTTTGGTAATTTCAATGGGTTTTTTACCATCTTGTTCAGCCAGATGATTGAGACGTTTGTCTGTGGCAGGTTTTTCAAAATTGGCCTGGGCGTAAGATTACCTGGAGCTGCAGATCATGCCCGTTCCCCCTCCCCAAGATTCTGATGCAGTGGGTTTGCTGTGGGGCCTTGGGTTCGTGTGCTTAACAAGCCCTCCAGGGGACTTATACCTTCTGGCAAGGTTTGGAAACAGTGACTCATGCAGTGCCAAGTCAGTCTGACTGAGCTGTTTTGGGAGTGAGGTTATGGGATCCTTTGGCATCCTGAACATAGCATGGAGCCCTTGTCCCCTTCAGCCAGAGCAATTCTTCTGTCTAGTTAATTTCTTTATATTTTTTTAAGTGAAATTCAATTTCAAAAAGATTTATCCAGTTTTTAAAGTTAGTTTTGTTTTGTTTTTCAAGATGAAAACAAATGGTTGACTATATACCTTAACCTTCCCTTTGTGAGCCCATGTGAGAAATTGCTTTGAAGTCTGACTCCCAGGAATATCCGTGATTCTCGTGAGTGATGGTTTGTTTTTACCTTAGTGACACTGTGAGTCTCATAACTGATCATATATCCTCTTTGCTGAAGCATCTGGGAAGCCCGGAGCCAAATTTACAGTTCTTCTTAGCAAAAATGTTCTGTAGCCACTGAAATTCATCTTGTTTCTACTCTCATCTTCCAGACATTTGCTATAGTACCACCTTTTACAAAAACTTCATTTGTATTTCTATAAGCTTCACAAATCCTTTTTGGAATGAGGTGAAATGGACATGAATAAAGATAATTCCAGGGAAATGATCTCACAAAATTGCTGGCTCAAAGTTTCAGCTTGTAGAAACTACAGGACTTTGAGCAAAAGCCAGCCCTCCTCAAGTGATCCTGAAGTAGAGAGAGGGGAAATGGTGCTCATGGGGTCCCGGAACAGAGGGAGGCAGCTGAGAGGATGCCTGGGTATCCCAAGGCAGGGTGTGTTTCATGATGCTGCCCTCTGGGCTGGGCAGTGTGGTGACCAGGGGCCACCTTAAGCATGGCAGAGTCCCTTCCTGCCCAGAAACAGCTTCCTTAGCACTGGGGGCATTCAACAGCCAGGGATGAAATGGACATGAATAAAGATAACTCTAGGGAAATAATTTCACATAATTTGGGACTTGATAACTCTTCATTTTTCAGGGTCTCCACAAAAGTCCAAATGTCTCTGGGCGGGGAGCAGGCCTCAGGTGTCTCAGCTAACTCTAGCAGAACCCCTAAGAGGGATGGGAAGCAAACTTCCTGGGAAAATGAGTGAGCCAGGCTGATCCAATGCTTGGGCATGAGGCTGGCAAAGGTGTGTCTGCTTGTCCTGGGTGGAGGAGGTAAAAACAGTGGCTTTTTCTAAGGCCCTGGGTCCTGTGTGGGCCTCCCTTCAGGCTAGGACTGGGATGTGTAAAGAGGAGAAGAAAGATGAAAAAAAGGACTACCTATAGCTTTACCAGAGGCTGACCTGGCAGGGTCCCCAGGTGTTTCTGTGAACCCTGGAGAAAGATTGCACCTGCCCTTATGCCCCATGTGAGCAGAGAGAGCTGGAGTGCTCAGCTGAGCCTCGCTGTGTGAGGAGGCCCCAGAGAGTGAAAACAGGGAACGATGCAGGGAGGTGTTTAGAGCGAGACCTCAGGAGTGATGAAACCCCCAATTACAGTTCCAGGCCTCATTCCCTCTCCTGGTGGTGCACTCGCATGTCCTCTGGCCTCTTGGCCCAAAGGTCTCGCGGTTGTAGGGACTCAAGCCCTGTGGTCATATGGCTGTTCAGCCTCAGCCTCCCTCACAGGGCCAGCCCCGCCCTGGCCTTTCATGAGACACACGTGTGCGTGCGTGTGTGTGAGTGCGAGTGAGGCCTGGTGGGCGCACAGAGGCCTGCCGACGTCTATTACATGGAGAAACATCTGTTTTCTGCAGAACATCCACAGTATCAGATGTTTTACTGCAAGGAACCCATTTTTTTAATAAAACGAAAATGAGACAGGGAAATCAAGGTAACCACATTTTAAATGTTTATGGAAGATAAAGGTTTAACCACAAGTCTTTCATCAAATGGAGGACAGTAGAAAAAAGTTTAGGGAATGCCCTCTGGCTGTCCTTGCCTGTGCAGTGAAACCTTGAAGAGTCTCACCTCATCTAGTACCGGGGTCCTCCAGACAGCTGGAAATAGTTAGCGATGTGTCTAAATATTGTCGTGCAGCAGTCCCACCATCAGCCTGTCAGGCCACAACTGTTGTGGGGGAGAGAGATTTGCTCAGCGGAAAAGCCCAGACTCAAGTGTGACCCACAAATGGCATGTCAGGGCACAGAGCAGCTCTGGAGAGGAGGCCTCTGCTAGGAGAATGGGCCTCCTCTCTGATTCCCGATCCCTGAGGGTGCGAGCAGATGGAGATGGGTGGGCCTGGACAGTCTTGCCTCTGTGTTCCTGGTGTCCGGGAGTGGGGGGCCCTGGGTTAGGGCAGGAGCAACTCCTCCCATGAAAAGAGGAGTGATGTTTATGGCAGCTCCGTGGGGAACTTTTGTTTTCTTAGATACCCACCACATGCGCCATTGGTGGAAAGTCCTCAGGGGCCACCATCATTCCCATTCAACATTGTCACTGCTTGAATGAAAGGCAGCATTTTCTCTGCAGTTACATGGTCCAGGATGGAAAAGAACCTTCCTGTGCATTTCAAGCATTCTTCCTCCCAAGACTGATGGGCACTGATATTTTATCTCATTTTCTCAGAGATTTCCATGTTATACTTGAGAAAACGAGGAGCCCAGAACCTCCAGACACAGTTCTGAGGAGGCTTCCTGGAGCACGAGCAGAGAGAAGGGCTGGCTCCTCTTCCTGGGGCTCAGAGCGGGAGGGAAATGGAGACTTGTGCTGGAGCCCCCCCCAGGGCGGCCCTCCCTCCCCTCTCCTCCAAGGTCTTAAATCAGTCGCTCCTCTCTGGACCTGAAGTAACTTTTCCATTTTAGAACAATCCCTCATCCCACAGCCCCATGCCAGGGACTTATCTCTCTCACCATCAGCCGCCGTGTCCCCCCGAAACACACAAAGTGTAAGATGGAGCGAGGAATCAAGTTGAAGGATGTGACCTGCAGTTTACAGTGGGGCCCTCTGGACATCCGATCCCGTGTCTGAGCTCTGTTACCAGGGCTCTGGCCGCTGGCTGATTAGTCTTTCCTGAAAGGGGAGAGGTTCTTGAGGGAAAGGAGGCCAGGGAGGAGGGTGAGGGGCGAGACTTGTGAGCCCTGTGCAGCGGTGGTGTCCTGGGCGTGCTTTGGATCTCTGTGGCTTCACCACTGTGCAGATCCCTCCTGGTGGTTGGGGTGGGGGTGAGGGTTGTGTACTGCAGGAATGAAATGAGATGGAACCCACTGGGTGCTGTTTGGATTTGGCAGTGAACTGGGTCTAGGGGTACCAGAGGTATCTTCTTCCCCACCAGCCCTAACCCAAGCCATGTTCATCTTGCTGAGTTAGCAGGAACTAAAATGTAAAAGGGATTTCAACTGGGGCAGTGAAACCAAAGGTATTTCCTAGGCTCACAAACTTCTTATGCTATCAAATAAACGGGAAGATTCTGCTTGGTGCACAAGCTCCATCTTTACTAGAGGTGCCATTGTCCAGCTGTTTGGCAAAGAGTTGCCCACAGAACAACTTTCTGTTTTCTTAGGCATATGCTGGAGGAACATTCTCAAAACCTCAAGACATGCCATCTGGCCAGGGTCCTTTCGAAGAATCCTTCCAGCCTGAGACTGATTCTGGGAATCCCAGAGTGCATACAGCCCACACGGCATGGCTTGAGCAACCCTGGAAACATCTGTGACCAGGAGTTAGAACAAACCCACAACGCAGAGCCAGGAGCAAGGTAGGGTCTCAATAAATGTTTGTTGAATGAATAACTTCGAATAGGAATCAAAGACTCAGATCCTAGTTCCCGTTCTGTCATTTACCAACTGAACATGGAACTCCTGAGCCTCAGTTTCCACTTCTGTGAAATGGCCTGGGAGGATCGTCCTGGATACCTCTGAGGACCTGCTTTGAGGATCAAGTGAGAGAGTGCATGTAAAAGTACAGGTGCTCATGTTAACATATTCCTCTTGTTTTCAGAGGCCTCTTCTTAATAAGCAGTCATGACTCTTAGTCACACAAATGTATCTACCCTTCCATGGACCGGTTTGTCTGCTAGCCAGGGCCGACTCTTTAGGGAAGCTGTTCTCTTAGGTTTTTTCTAACAGTGTGATGAGAATAGTCTTGAATGTGAGCCTTTCTATTGCTCTCTCAAGCTTTGTGTGAAAGAGAGGAGGGGGGAGAGGGATGGCAATGGAGATGGGTTGGAATATATTCTCTTTCAAGGAGAGCCCTTCATTTTCAAGGTCTTAGTTCCTCTCAGCATTTGTCTTTCTCACCTGAGGACTCCTGGCCTCCAGAAAAGCCACAGCCAGCCATGTCTGTCTCTTCACCACTGTCTCCTTCCAGCCAGTTCTCACTGGTTTCAGTTTTCCGGGAAGGTGGAGCTCCTCTTCTTTGGGTCCAGCCGTGTTCTTGTAATAATAAAATAATGATAGCTCATTTTTTGCGTGGAGCTTTCCCACTTGCAGACCACTTCTCAACAAAAAGATTGCTGCCAATGTGTTAGTCACCATGCTAAGCATTTTATATGCCGTAAACAAATGACGGACTAAGAAAAAATATGGCATCTATGAAGGTTTAAGTTTATCACATAGAAAGAGCTCTGGGAGTGTCAATTAGTTCAACTATTGTGGAAGACAGTGTGGTGATTCCTCAAGGATCTAGAAATAGAAATACCATTTGACCCCGCAATCCCATTACTGGGTATATACCCAAACGATTATAAATCATTCTGTTATAAAGACACATGCACACGTATGTTCACTGTGGCACTGTTTACAATAGCAAAGACTTGGAACCAACCCAAATGTCCATCAATGATAGACCGAATAAAGAAAATGTGGCACATATACATCATGGAATACTATGCAGCCATAAACAAGGATGAGTTCATGTCCTTTGCAGGGACATGGATGAAGCTGGAAACCATCATT
>CAUYLG010047794.1:0-27433 GCA_963573385.1 Cacajao melanocephalus | reverse complement strand
ACAAGGATATCCAGGACTTGAACTTAGACCTGGAACAAGTAAACTTAACAAATATTTACAGAACTCTCCACCCCAAACCCACAAAACATACATTTTTCTCAGTATCACGTTACACCTATTTTGAAAGCGACCACATAATTGGAAGTAAATCACTTCTCAGCAATTGCACAGCATTTCACAGGTTTAAATAAAATATTGGTTGGCTGCTTGTTATTTTCATCCCTTATTCCTTCCTTTCTCCATAGTTAAGCACAATTATTGGCATAAAAGAGGTTTTTAATACCCATTTTTAGACTGCATTCTAGCCTGGGCAATACAACAAGAATCCTGTTCTCTCTCCCTCTTTCTCTTCCTCTTTCTCTCTTACATTCTTTTTTTCTTTCTTTCACTCTTTCTTTCTTTTCTCTCTTTTTCTTTCTTTCAAAAAAAAAACTATGTAATAGGAAATAGCTTTTTTTTTTTCAACAACTGACACTGTTGGTATCTTCTAAAAAGCACCCCAGCCTTCACTGGGTTCATCATCCTTCAAAAAATCTTTGGGATAGAGGGCGAAAGACAAAAAGGCAAGAGCTCCATTTCTGCTAAGTAAGAAATTCACACAGATCAGCTGGCCCTTTATCTATGAAATACTAGAGGTGTACCTAAGCTCTAAATACCAGCGCCTTGAGTAAAATTTTGAAAACTCCAAGGATCATTTGAAATCTACTCATTCCACAAAATCTGTCATTTCCACCCCCCCTTCCATTCATTAGCCTATGTATTTATTTACACAATAAACTTTGTACATCTACTAAGTGCTTAACAGAGGATTTACTCCCAGAACGGTTCTGTGTAAAGGAATTCTTCATAAATGCATTTATCCTTAGGCAGCCTGAAGCTTCTCCATTTGAACTTGGAGAAGGAAAGGGATTGAAGAAGTTTAGAATTATTCGAGAAGCAATGCAAAGAGAAAGACTTAATATCCGGCTTTGGAAATTCAAAAGAGGATTGCACAGTGACACAATATATTTGAAAGCCAAGAGAAAGGATTGTCTAAATTCCTCTGGTAGCTACCATTTATTCCATCAACAGCTGAGGCTGGTGAATTATATATGGAATTCTAAGGAGGGGAGCAAGGGGAAGAAAATCTCAGCCTTTCAAGCTCTGGGGAATTCAGGGAAAGAAAGGCAAAGGAAAGAGGGAACAGAGGAGGAGAGGCAGAGGAGTAGACCCACAGAAGTGAATCCAGACCACCCTCTCAGGGCATAGCTCCAGCTTCCATTCCAGCTCCACAGAAGCCGCCATAGAAAACTTGAGCAGGAAATTAGTATCCACTTTAAATTATAAAAACGTTCTAAAAGCTGCAATAAGGTGTTTTAGCTCCGTTGAGCCAAATGGATTTCTGTTCTCTAAAAGCAACCACATTTATTTCATATCCCTGTTCTCAGAAAATAGCAAATCACCTCCTAAACGAATAACTGCTGAGCAGGACCACAAATACAGTCATATATTGACTTGAAGCCTTTGAACTTCCAAGAGAGGGAGCTGTATTTATTCCAGACACCTCTGTAAGAAAGCAATACTCATCCAGGTGACTCAGAATTTTTCATCTTATACATCAGCTTTAAAATCATCAGAAGAATGTGTGGCATAAGAAAATGACAATGTATGATGGAGGAAAAGTTGTTAAAATTTGGGATGCAACACAGGCCCTCTACCATAATGTGTCGAATTATAAAATCCCTTTAAAGGTAACAATCTGAATAAAACTTCACTACTTATACCTGCTAGATAAAGTTGCTCACAATGAGAAAAAAAATTTAAGTGGGTTAATTTGGAAGCTATCTGCTTTATAAAGTAAGTTTTGTAGTAATTGGAATAGGGAGAAGGTCTAAGGAGGGTCTGCAGATGGAGTCCTAAGAGGGTGCTAGAACTGGGCCCCGACAAACCCTCTTTTGACCTTGCAGAGGAGAATACAGGATAAAAAAGACCAATGCATTTTATTCATAATCTTTAATCACAGACAGAGAACCAGAGTTTCATTAAGGACAAAATTATTCACAGTAATTTACATAGTTACAGGTTGGAGATATATAAGTACTTACAAATTATATTGTAGAAAAGTCATCAGAACCTTAAAAAAATACTTCTATAAACTTTTAAGTGGTCCACCAAAAACCAAGAAAGACGTTATATTCAGTGTGTGTCATACCACTTATTAAAAATGGGACTGCTCTGAAGATGTTTTAGAGGTTCTTTACTAAATTCCAGTACGTATCTGTGGCCCTTGGGTAACCCTAGGGATTCCCAGCTAATCAAGGGAAAACTTGTTATTCAGCCATGATTTCTCAAATGAACATGAAACACAGCCCCTTCTCTCTGTAAATCTGTTACACTAAAATCTGATCGGGAAGATAAAAAGAGCCAGAACTACTGCATGTGACCTTGCCTACATGTGTTAGAGTTGGCATATTTTGTTGAAACACTTATTTGTAATTTAGCCTCTTCTCTGTGCCCATTTCCAGTTTCCCATCCTCAGAAGCTATACCATCTCAAGGCTACAAATCCCTCTCATTCTTCAAGACTCATTCTTCAAAGACTCAGCACTACCCACAAGATAATCCCAGGCAGAATTAATGGCTTCTTACTGTGTATGAACGACATATTACTCACAGCCCTGTAGTGATATTATTTTAATCAGTCTTGTCTTCACTGGCTTGAGGGTTACACTGTTCTTTATTGGTTAAGAGGACTCTGTGCACAGTAGCTACTTATAAAGTGTGTCTTAGCTAGGGCTACTACAACAAAAATACCATAAAATAGGTGGCTTAAACAATTGACATTTATTTCTCACGGATCTGGAAGCTGGGAAGCCCAAGAACAAGGTGCCGGCAGATTCACTCCTTGGTGAGGGCTCTCTTCCCAGCTTGCAGATGGAAGCCTTCTTGCTGCATTCTCACATGGTGGAGAGAGAAAGCTCTTGGTGTTCCTTCCTTCTCTTATAAAGGTACTGATCCCATTTTGGGGCCCCACCCTCATGTACTCATCTAAACCAAAAGGCTCCACACATCCAAATACCATCACATTGGGGGTCAGAACTTCAACACAGAATTTTGGGGCGAAACAAACATTCAGACCATAACAAAATGCTCATAAATTTAATGAAAAACACTATTTACCTTTATTAAATGCTCCCATCACTGCAACTAAATTCATGAGACAAAATTTTAAGTAAAAACATTTTGTTTCCCACTTGTTCTAAAAGCTAGCAACCATCATACCAAGACCTTTAGTCCACCTCTCACTGGTTTCTATTTTTCACCAATGAGTCAGGCAAACTGAATGCTATTTTATCGGTTTGCATCAGTATCACAGCATCCTCTGATATCAATGACCTCATCCCTAGCAGGACATTTCGTTGCTTTGTTTTCTTTGTTTTTTTCTTGTACTGTGAAAAATAAGTTCCCTAACTCTCTTCTTTCAGAAAGAATCTTACCAAACATTATTCAAAAGCATGCTTCCCTGACATTATTTACATTCACTCCCTTCAGAAAACTAATTTTTCTGCTACGGATGCTATGCAATATTTTTCTAACCCTAAATCTGATATATATTCCACTACGTCAGCTGGTCTTTCCAAATCACATACCAAAGCATTGAAGGAGAACTAAATTATACTGAACCCCTCCTCTATGCCATGTATTAATAGATGAGGAAGGGTTCCATAAAAATTTAATGGATGTGCGGAGGTGAAAACTATCATTTCAAAGTTATAAACAGTTTATATCTCAAAAGAAGTAGAATTTGATCCCTACTTTGAAACATAATTTTCGTTTGATTTTTAAAACCACCTGATCAGACCTCCATCCTTCTACCCACGTATTTATCCATCTATCAATCCTTTATTTCATATTCTTAGAATAGACTGCAATGCCAGGGTTATATGAAGTAAAATTTTATCTATGTACAATTTTAGTAATCTTTCTTTTAATTGTTGTATCTGTAGATTGACATGATGAAAGCTGTCTTGTAACACATTTTAAAACAGAGTAGCAGTAATATAGCCCTCATTATAGCTTCTATACTTAAAAATACACTTTAGAGTTAATTAATCAAATGTCTTCATTTGGAGACATTAGCATTAAGAAATTTATCTTACAGAAAAGGTAAAACAACCACACCTCCTAGCTTCTTTCGTGTGCTGTGTTTCAGTTCCTACTGGAAAACAGCCATTAGCATCCGCAGCTGAGCCACTTCAGTGGGACGCAAGCTTCCTGAAAACACCAAAAGATGAAAAGGAACAGCCACAGGTAAAAGAAAAGGAATATAACTAACTTTCTTTGAGAGCTGGGAACCTCATATTGGCATGGCTTTAATCTTTTTTAATCTTTAATGAATCTAATCTCATTATCACGCACACATAAACAAAAAAACATCCATGAGGAAGTACACAAGTATTGCTATTGTCAGATCATAGCACATGTCTCCAAAGATTGTAGTGAGGGGTTCATGAACAAGACATAGGGTACTTAGCACAATGCCTGAGCACATGGTACATGCTCAGTAAATAGCACTTTCTATTAACATGTTCTGTTCTTTATTTTAGACAAGAAAACTGAGGCTCAGGTGGCTAGGTAGCTTTCCTCCGCACCAGCTCTCTCAAGGTAGAGTTGACAGTTAGCTTAGGTCTTTCTGGGTTCAAAGCCTGTGACCAGAAAACTCTTCCAGTGTGAATTCCTGAAAGCACTCCAGTTTTACTCCCTTCAAAACAGTGAACGTGGGAAAGCTAAGTAGGCATATGCCTGAATCCACTTAAAGGTAAAGAAATGAACTTGGAAATGCCATGCAGCCTTCTCTGCCATGATAGTCAGTTAAATACATATATATCAGGCTAAAAACTAGACTCCCTTTAAAATAATAATAGTGGATGAACAGATTGCTTTGAAAAGGCTGTACCTTTAGTATAAAAAGCAATCACTCCTTTGTCTTCAACATCATTTGAAATTGTCCACTCCCTCGAATGTCAATGCTAAGTCTGGCTTCTTGGTTAGGAAAGCACAGGCTGTGAAATCCAAACATCCTTCAAGAACAATCAGTATCTGTTTACTGTAGGTCCCAATCCTTGCCATCCTCCATCCCTTCTCTCCCTTCTCATCACAAGGGAGGTCCATTTGATCTCCTTGAGCCTCAGAACCCCAGGATTCTTACCATCACCACCTCCTCAGTCTCAACCTCCCTGCATGGCTGTTTGCAGTCAGGCCCCTTGGCCAGTTTCACACTGAGCACAAACCTAGTTAACTCTTCCTCCATCTTGTGAGCACCATTTGAGTTAGGAAGATTGACCCTTCTTTCTGACCTTAATGAACGGTAAGGAAATAAAGCCTGCAAGCTGAGACTGAACATACTTCTGTGAGCCCTACATCCAGTTCCTTGAAAAGCATAAGAATTCCTTACTTTAGGCCAGTGTGTTGCCAGTATATCTGAGCAGGAGATTCACTGAGGACACTGGTTAAACTGCACATCTACGGAATGCACTGAATTCAGAAAAGGGGATTAGGAAACTGTGTTGCAGAAACACACCACAGGTGATGCTTATGATTACCCAAGCTTGGAATGCATGGCTTTGGGCCATTAGTGATAACTCTATATATACCTGAGGTAATTTAACTAAACATCACATTGATTCATTTTAAATAATTATTTTGTCAAATATAATTGGCAACTTCAGCTAAATGTTCGCTACCAGGATTTCAAAAATCACAACCATATTTTTAAATCCTAAGTTTCTCTTTTTAATGACATTCGTGTAAACCTCCAATATGGGTTTTACATTTAAACAAGTGGGTTGGTAATGTGCCAAGTATGGTATTATTTTAGGTCACAGGACAAGGACAGGCTGTTATCAACAGGGTCCACATAATTTCCTGTGTTCCTCAAACACCTCCCAGCTACAGACCTGATATGATTTAAAATTAGCCTGAGCAATTTGACAGGATCACAACACCTGCCTTGGAGCTATAACTCCACATTTCTCTTGTGAAATTTAATATGCCTGGTAATGTGCTAAGCCTGAACATTTATACCTAATAAAGATACAGTAACACACAATAAGATAGGCTATCAAAATCACTATGAGAACCTAGAACCAATAAAACAAATTCAAGGTTTATGAAGAAGTATTACAAAAACTTTTTTTTATTATTGACCTTAAGAATGTATTTAAGTAGTTCTTTACACATTTTTATAATTTTTCCCATTCGACTGATGCAATTTAGAAAGCATTAAAAACAGGAGCTGACATTTAATACCTACATAGTCATTTTGGGGTATATGAGATTAAACCAAATAAAATATGGACTACTGGATGTGTGCTTAGGTTTCTTCTAGTGCTAAACATGCATTGACTGAATAAATGAATAGTAATATAGCTACAGAGAATAGCAATTACCATTAATGATTAAAATTACCATTATTTACAATACTAAACATGACATTTAAATAGCATCATGAAGTTTTAAAGCTGCAAGAAGTCTAGACTCTTAAAATATGAAACCTATGTTGCAGATTTGCATTATTCACCATTTTTGCCTATTTCTCAAATAGTCTTTATACCCCCAGTATCTTACTCTCCTGTGTCTTCTCCAATATCTTTTGTCACTTACTTTTTGGTGAGGGTCTTATTTGTAGTCACATTCTTTCCCTCTGACCTTTTTTAATTTTTATTTCAATAGTTTTTGGGAAGCAGGTGAAGTTCTTTAGTGGTGATTTCTAAGATTTTGGTGTACCCATCAACAGACCAGTGTACACTATACCCAATATGTAGTCTTTTTTTCTCGCTCTGTTGCCAGGATGGAGTGTAGTGGTGTGATCTTGGTTCACTACAACCTCCGCCTCCCAGGTTCAAGCAATTCTCCTGCCTCAGTCTCCCAAGTAGCTGGGACTACAGGTGTGCACCACCACACCCAGGTAATTTTTGTATTTTTAGTAGAAACAGGGTTTCACCATGTTGGCCAGGATGGTCTCAATCTCTTGACCTCAGGATCTGCCCGCCCCAGCTCCCAATATGCTGGGATTACAGGCATGAGGCACGCGCTCAGCCAATGCATATAGTCTTTTGTCCCTCACCCACCTCACACCCTTCCCTCTCCCAAGTTCCCAAAGTTCATTATATCTTTTTTATACCTTTTTGTTCTCATAGCTTAGCTCCCACTTGTAAGAGAGAATGTATGATATTTGGTTTTCAATTCCTGAGTTACTCCACTTAGAATAATGGCCTCCACCCAAGTTGCTTCAAAAGACATTATTTCGCACCTTTTTATGGCTGAGTAGTGTTCCGTGGTGTATGTGTATCACATTATTTTTATCCACTCGTTGGTTGATGGGTACTTAGGTTGCTTCTATATCTTTGCAATTGTGAATTGTGATGCTATAAATGTTTGTGCATTTATCTTTTTCATCTAATGACTTCTTTTTCATTGGGCAGATACCCAGGAGTGGGATTGCTGGATTGAATGGTAATTCTACTTCTAGTTTTTAAAGAAATCTCCACAGTGTTTTCCACAGCGGTTGTATTATACTAATTTATATTCTCCCCAGCAGTGTAAAAGTGTGCCCTTTTAATACAACCCTGCCAATATCTATTGTTTTTTGACTTTTTAATTATGGCCATTCTTACAGGAGTAAGGTAGTATCTCCTTTTGGTTTTAGATTGTGTTTCCCTCATGATTAGTGATTTTGAGCATTTTTTCCTGTGTTTGTTGGCTGTTTGTATATGTTCTTTTGAGAATTGTCTATTCATGTCCTTTACCCACTTTTGGGTGCAACCTTCTCTTTAAAAGAGACATGAATAAAACAAAAATGCACCATATATATTTACCCATGTAATTACCATTTCTAGTTCTTTACATGACTTTGTGTAGATTCATCATTCGACTTGGTATGATTTTCCTTGTGCCTGCATAACTTCCTCTAGCGTTTCTTCTAGCTCATATCGACCAGTGATGATTTTTTTTTGTAAGCCTGAAAAAAGTCTTAATTTCACGTTTGTTTTTGAAAAAAAACATTTTGCTGAATTTAGACTTCTAAGTTTACATTTTTTTCTTCAGTCCTTTAAAGATGTTTTTTACTGTCTTTGAAATAAGAGGAATCTGCTATCATCCTTATTTTTGTTCCTCTGCATGCAATATACAGTTTTTTCTCAAGATGCTTTTTAATAGTGTCTCCCTATTAATGGTTTTTAGCAAATTTAATTATGGCATGCCTCAATGTAGTGTCTTCAGATTTCTTTGTTCATAGTTCAAGTTTATTGAGTTTCTTATGCTTGTGGGTATATAATGTTCATCAAATTTGAAATATTTTTATTATTATTTCTCCAAATATTTTGTCTATTCCTGTCCTTCACAAACTTAATTATATATCTATTAGATCATTTAAAATTGTTTCACAGCTAACTGATGCTCTATTCATTTTTGAAACCTACTTTCAGAATAGTCCTGGCAGATGATTACACTAAAAACTCAGACTTCCCTACTGTACAACATATTGATGTAGCAAAACTATGCTTGTAATCCTAAAATTTATACAAATGAAAAATATTTTTCTGTTTTAATTGAGATAGCTTCTAATGCTTTGTCTTCAAATTCACAATTTTTTTTCCTGTGATGTGACTCTGCTATTAATCCCATATAGTACTTTTTCATATCAAATATTATGGTTTTCATATCTAGATATTCAACTTGGGTCAATCGACAATGTTAGAATAGAAAAATGACTGAGAATTCTTAAGAATTAAAAAACCATGACTTTTTAGATAGAAACACTATACATAATCATTGATAGAATAAATGAACCTAAGTCCATGGAAGAAAATATTTGCAACCAGGTATCATTATCGTTCAGCTCTAGGTATTTTGTAATTCCCTTTTTGTTTTCCTAGGGCATTAGATAAGTAAATTTTTTATGGTGATGGGTTTTTACCTATCTCTTTTAACCACAAAAATAAAAATAAAACTTAGAAAAATACTGGGGAAAAATTAGCTAAAATATTACTTCTGGAAGTTTAAGTTTTTTTTTTTTTTTTTTTGGTATTTGCAAAGGTATCTACAATAAGCAATACATAACTAGTTAGACAAAAAGCAGGGGAGAAAATATGCCATCAACAACAACAAAAAAATGAGTATTGATGAAGAAAAATCATGACAGAGTTCCACAGTACTCAGACTTTGAAGTACTGTTTTTCCCATTCAGGAATATCTGCCATATCTGAGGTCCTGCTGTGTGAACAGAGGATTTCTAATTAAGGCTAAGCTTCCTTTTAAAAAGTTAATTGATACTTTAATTATCTTAATGATGACAAAGCCTTTAATTATCCTCTAATTATCTGAGTTATTTAAGCCATTCCACTTAAAGAAATATATAATAACAATTAGATTTCAAAAATATGTGATAAGATAATAAAATGAGAATTTTTATATATTAAGAAGTTGTTGAATTTTAGAAGTAAAAACAGATTCAAATAAATTTTATTTTACAAGCATCAAGCCTATATTCCACACTAGCCCAAATAACCCAGTATTAGTAGTGTAATCAGGATTATGAAACTAAAATTGGCCTCTAGGTAATAGGACAGTGAAAAATGGGACTATACATTTTCTGTACAGGTGAACATTTTTCTCCTTCTTCAGTCAAGTAATTAACTTCAAGAGTATCTCTGAATTTTTTTCATTAATAACTTCAGTTAAATAAATTTTGGCCTGAGATTGTCTTCTGAAACAACTGAATCTTTGCTGTTTGTGACATATTGCCAATAATATTCTACATCTTCTTGTCCTTCTTGTGGCAATGCCCCCATACTAAATTAATTGCAACCTTGGAGGTAGATAATACGGCTAGGCTAAGACAACTGGAACATCCCACTTACTCAGCATTGTGATTGGCTGAGGGATAGAGATACTCCCTGAGTCAGGCTACCCAGGGACATCAAGACTCAATTCCAGATGAGATAATTTCTCTGTCCACTGGACAGGGTGCTGTGATGATATGTATCTAATGCTGACATTAGTGACTGTGTGAAGCCTAGAAGTGGGGCTATCCCAGTGCCTAGCAGAGTCCACATTTAGATCCTGGTGGTATTCTTTGAACTCTAAGTTGATTTGCATCCAAGGATAGATCTAGCTTTATACCAGTGTTTCTTAAACTTGACTATGGAAGCATCAGATGCTGGAGGGCTTGTTAATGCACACTCTGTTGAGCCCACGGCCAGAATCTCTGATGCGGTGAGTATGAAACTGAGAATTCACATTCTTAATAAGTCCCTAGTTGATGCATGTGCTGCTGATACAAGAATCACACTTTGGAAATCACTGTCCTAAGTATTTCAATTAAGTGGTCCAGTGAATTGTAATTTTTTTCCTTACACACACTTGGGTTGGGTCTTCCATTATATGGACTCCAAAAAAAAATTCTACCTGATACACCTATGAGTATTTGAAAAACATCTGCCTCCAAATTACCCTAAATTACTTTATTTAGTGCCAATATATGGAAAGTATATGAGGAAATTATTATACAGCATAACATAAACTCCATGGTATATTTAGGGTGTTTTCCATTTCATACTATGTGACAATTAAATTTCATTCCATCTTATAATCAAATGTTGTAGTTACATAAAAAACTAATACTTAGGTTTCTTTACATTATACAAGAGAGTAGGTTTCTGATATTTTTCATAAGGAATTGTATTATTCCCAAATTTAAATGGAAACCATTTTTACAAATAAATATAATTAACAAGGCAGATAGGTATCATTTTACTTCAGATAGAGGGAAAAAAACCCTATATGCAGTGTCACAACCAGTGTTTTTAACATGCAATCTATAATTTTATTTCTCATTCATCTTTCTCAACCCTAATGAGAAATGGCTAATCGACATCTAAAGGGTCAAAGTGCCCTAGACAGACTCCCACAAATAAAAATACTAATTTAAATAACTAGAAAAATATCTGGATGCAGTATGTTAAAGAAAATGTGTCTCACTCAAGAGTCAAATTTTTCAAGTCCTCTAATACATGCTCATTATGTAATAAACTGGCAATCTTTGAGAGTTGATGTATTCCTTGGCCCCCACTTTTCACATTCCGATTGTCATTTCATGAGCAACTTCCCCTCATTGTTTGCCTCCCAAATGTTGCCTTCTCAATTTCTAGCCCCACCATATTCCCCTTGACTCTCCCACGTACGATAAATGTTTGGGGTGATGGATATGCTAATCACTTTGATTTGATCATGATACATTGTATATACATATTGAAATATCACTTTTTATACCATGAAAATGTGTAATATTAATTTCAACTAAAAAATACATGGGTAAAAATAAAAATATATACAAATCAAAATAAAAAAGAGACTAACTCCTGTTAGGATTGTAGAGAGAGAGAGAAATAAGTGAATTTTTTAAAATGTCACCAAGAATGAGCAAAAGGTGTAAGTGCTTAGCATCTGAGCATGGTGGGAGTGGGGTGTTCCTCCAGATATTCAAGGTTTTTAGCTGAGACTCAAACCAAAAAGACACTCAGATATATGTCTCTGGGATGGGGTGGAGGAGGAGGGGTTGCAGATCTTGCAATATTTGAGAGCCAGAATGTCCATAACAGCTTACATTTACTAAATTGCAGCCCTGTCTCCACCTCCCGATCCAGTCTCCAATTCCTGTCAGTTCTATAATATCACAATCTGCCTAGCATCATTCTTTCCCTTTTCTTCTTATAGCCACCCACAGAATTTTAGAATATTAGTTTCACCAGTAGCTATTAAAATAGACAAATAGCTTTCTCCTTGTTCTCTCCATTTGAAGGCTTTTATCTTTTTCCCATTTATCCCAAGAGTGTTGTCCCAGAAACTCCTTTCTAGAAAAGCCAATTCTCTGTTCACATTGCCTGCCAAGGGCATTCACAGTGTCTCTCTCTCTCTCATTCATACACACACACACACAGACACAGACACACACACATATATGTATACACAGATACACATATATACATATATATATATATCTTCCATACATTGATATACATATAAGATATATATATATACATATACACATATATACATATATATACACATATACATATGTGTATATATGTGTATATGTATATATATATATCTTTTGGCATCAAAAGGCTCCCTATGAGCTGCTCCTACTGATCTCTGAAGGTTTCTTTCCAACAACATCTTTAAAAGAACCCACTGGCCTAGACAAGCAAAATGTCCATGATGTCCTACCTTAAAATTTTGCTTGTTTGGCTGCAATGCAATTCTTCTCTTACCTACTAGTCAACATCATGCTCATTTTCAAAACAACCCCAACTCCTCACATATAAAGCACTTTGTACTTCTCTAATACTGCATTATGCTGTATCATAAACCTACTACTAAGTTTCTCAAGGACAACAATCATGTGATTTTTTTACTCTGAATTTTACTTTTTTATTCTTTTTATGGGTACATGGTAGATGTATATATTTACAGGGCATCAGATATTTGGATAAAAGCATAGAATGTGTAATAATCACATCAGGGTAAATGGGGTATTTACCTCCTCAAGCATTCATCATTTCTTTGTGTCACAAACATTCCAATTGTATTGTTTTAGTTATTTTTAAATGTACAGTAAATTATTTTTGACCATAGTCACCCTACCTTCATCTAGTATTTGTGTTACCGAGTGGAAAAAATAGCATCATTGTGCTAACACATGCCAGATCTTATTCACTGTATCTAAAAATGTTTTTGTACACCTTACCCATTCCCACTCCCAGCCCTCTGCCATTCACTGCCCTTCTCAGCCCCTGGTAACCATCATTCTACTCTCTATATCCATTAGTTCAATTGTGTTAATTTTTAGCTCCCATAACTTAGTGAGAACATGCAAAGTCTGTCTTCCTCTGCCTGGCTTATTCACTTAAAATAATGTCCTCCAGTTCCATCCATGTTGTCTCAAATGACAAGATCTCATTCATTTTTATGGCTGAATAGTACTCCACTGTGTATAGATACTATATTTTCTTTAACCATTCATCTGTTTATGCCACTTAGGTTGCTTCCAAGTGTTGATAATAGCGAATAGTGCTTCAATACACACGGGAGTTCAGAAATCTCTTCCACACACTGATTTCTTTTCTTTTGGGTATATACCCAGCAGTGGGATTGCTGGATCATATGGCAGCTCTATCTTTAGTTTTTTGAGGCACTTTTAAATTGTTCTTTTTAGTGGCTATGCTAATTTTCATTCCCACCAACACTGTGTGAGGGTTTCCTTTTCTTCAACTCTCATACATTGTTGGTGAAAATGTTACTGCCTGTCTTTTGGATAAAATCCACTTTAACTGGGGTGAGATGATAGCTCATTGTAATTTTGATTGCATTTCTCTGATGATCAGTGATGTTGAGCACCTTTTCATATGGCTGTTTGCTATTTTTATGTCTTCAAACATATCTATTCCAGATCTTTGACCCATTTTGATTGGATTATTAGATTTTTCTCCTGTTGAGTTGTGTGAGCTTCTTATATATTCTGGATATTAATCCCCTGTCAGATTAATAGTTAGCACATATTTTCTCCTATTCTGTGGGTTGTCTCTTCACTTTGCTGATGGTTGCCTTTGCTGTGCAGAAACTTTTTCACTTGATGTGATCCTATTTGTTCATTTTTGCTTTGGTTGCCTGTGTTTGTGGGGTATTACTCAGGAAATCTTTACCCAGACCAATGTTCTGGAGAGTTTCCTCGACTGTTTCTGTTAGTAGTTTCCTAGTTTGAGGTCTTAAAGTCTTTAATACATTTTGATTTGATTTTTGTACGTGGTGAGAGATAAGAGTCTAGTTTTATTCTTCTGCATATGGATATCAGTTTCCCCAGCAGCATTTATTGAATAGACTGTTTCCTCAATGCATATTCTTGGTATCTTTGTCAAAAATGAGTTCACTGTAGATGTATGGATTTATGGGTTATCTATTCTATTCAATTAGTCTATATGTCTTTTTATGCCAGTACTATACTGTTCTAGTTACTGTAGCTCTGTGGTATAATTTGCAGTCAGGTAATATGATGCCTCCAGTTTTGTTCTTTTTACTCAGGATGACTTTGGTTATTCTGGGTCTTTTGTAGTTATATAAATTTTAAAATTACTTTTTCTATTCCTGTGAAGAATGTCATTGTTATTTTAATAGAGACTGCATTTTATTTGTAGATTGCTTTGGGTAGTATTGGTGTTTTAACAATATTGATTTTTCCAATCAATGAACATGAAATCTCTATTTTTTTGAGTCCTCTTTAATTTCTTGCATCAATGTTTTGTAGTTTTCATTGTAGAGATCTTTTTCTTCTTTGGTTATCTCACTTTATTTGTAGCTGTTGGAAATGAGATTACTTTCCTAATTTCTTTTTCACGTTGTTTACTGTTGGCATTTAGAAGTGCTGCTGATTTTTACATGTTGATTTTGGAATCCTAAAACTTACTGAATTTATCAGTTCTAATAGTTTTTTGGTGGAATCTGTGGGTTTTTCTAAGTATAAGATCATATCATCTGCAAACAAGGATAATTTGACTTCTTTCTTTCCAGTATGGATGCCCGTTATTTCTTTTTCTTATCAGAGTGCTCTATCTAGGACTCCCAGAACTATGTTGAATAACACTGGTAAAAGTGGGCATCCTTATCATGTTTTTGATTTTCAAGGAAAGTCTTTCAGTTTTTCCCTGTTCAGTATGATACTAGATATAGGTCTGTCACATGCGGCTTTTATTGTATTGAAGTATGTTCCTTCTATACTCAGTTTTTTGAGGGTTTTTATGATGAAGTAATTGTAACTTATCAGAGCTTTTTCAGTATCAACTGAAATGATCGTATGGTTTTGTCCTTCATCCTGTTGATATGATGTATCACATTGATTGATTTGCATATGTTGACCCATCCTTGCATCCCAGGGATAAATCCCACTTAGTCATGATGAATGATCTTTTTAATGTGTTGTTAAATCTGGTTTGCTAATATTTTGTTAAGGATTTTTGCATCAATGTTCATCAGGGATATTGGCCTATAGTTTTCTTACTTTGATGTGTTTTTGTCTGGTTTCGGTATCAGTGTAATATTGGCCTCACGGAATTAATTTGGAAGTATTCTCTCCTCCTATATTTTTTGAAATAAAGTAGGATTGGTAGTAGTTCTTTAAATGTTAGGTAAAGTTGAGCAGTGAAGCCACTGAGTCCTGGGCTTTACTAGGCTAGGAAACTTTTCATTAATTTACAATAAAATATGGCTTCAATTTCATTACTTGTTATTGAAGTGTTTAGGTTTCAAATTTCTTCATGGTTCAATCTTGATAGGTTGTATGCGTCTAGGAGTTTATCCATTTCTTTCAGGTTTTCCAATTTATTGGCACACAGTTCATACCAGTCTCAAATGATCCTTCGAATTTCTGTAGTATCAGCTGTAATGTCTCCTTTTTCATCTCTGATTTTATTTATTTGGCTCTTCTCTCTTTTTTTCTAGTCTGGCTAAAGGTTTGCCAATTTTGCTTATCTTTTCAAAAAAACAACTTTCCATTTGGTTGATCTTTTGCATTTTTTTCAACTCAATTTTATTTATTTTGGCTCTGATCTTCACTATTGCTTTTCTTCCAGTAATTTGGGGTTCGGTTTGCTGTTGCTTTTCTAACTCTTTAAGATGCACCACTAGGTTATTTATTTGAAGCTTTTCTACTTTTTTGATGTAGGTCCTTATTGCTATAAACTTTCCTCTTAGTATTGCTTTCATTGTATTCCATAGGTTTGGGTAGATCGTCTTTCCATTTTCATTTGTTTCAAGAACTTTTTAAATTTGTTTCTTAATTACTTCATTGACCCACTGGTCATTCAGAAGCATATTGTTTAATTTCTGTTTGTTTGTATAGTTTCCAAAGTTCCTCTTGTTACTGATTGTTTTATTCCATTGTGGTCAGAGAAAATACTTGATAAAATTTCGATATTTTTAAATATTTAAGACTTGTTTTGTGACCTAACATATAATCGATACTTGAGAATGATCCATGTGCAGAGTAGAAATAAGTGCACATTGCAGCCATTGGATAAAATAGTCTGAAAAAATCTATCAAGTCCATTTGGTCTGTAGTGCAGATTAAGTCTGATGTTTCTTTGCCGATTTTCTGTCTGGATAATCTGTCCAATGCTGAAGTGGGGTGCAAAACAAAGTTCTTCCCACCATTCCCTCTCCTTTTGTCAGGCAGAAAGAGTTTCTATCAATGGCCACTACCACCCCAGGTCTATGGAAAGTACTCCATGTCTACCACCAATGTTAACTCAAGGCTCAGCTTGTGGTGAATGCTACTAGGCCTGGGTCTCTCCCTTCAGAGTAGTGGGCTTCCCTCTGGCCCAGTGTGGGTCCAGAAATGCCATCCAGGAGTCAAGACCTAGAACTGGGGACCCCAGGGATTCACTTGATCCTCTACCCTACTTGGTCAAACTGTTGCCCAAGCTGTAAGACAAAGTTCCCTTTACTCTTCCTCCACCTTTCTTCAAGCGGAAGTCTCTCCCCATGGCCACCACAGCTGGACATATGTTAAATCACACCTGAATCTAACATGGCCCTGGTCTCACGCAAGGCCCACAGCAAGTACTGCCTGGGTACCACTGGTATTTATTCAAGGCCTAGGGGCTCTTTAGTGAGCAGGTGATGAATTCTGCCAGCACTGGATCCTTCCCTTCAAAGTAGTGGGTTTCCTTTTGGCACAAGGAACTAGGGCCTGGAAAGGTGGCTTCAGGAATCTGGTATCCTATTTTACTGTGGCTAAGCTGGTATCCAAGTTGCAAGACAAATTCCTCTTTACCCTCTCCTCCTGGAGCTATGAGCTGCACTGCCTAGGATTGAGGGAGTGGTGATGCACACAGTCCCTCGGCTTCCCTGGCTGATGTCTCACACGGTCACATGCATCCCACATCCACTGGCTCCAAGCCCAGCACAGAACCAGGACTTGCCCAGAAATCATAGCTTTTATGGTCTAGACTGTCTTTCAAGTTTATTTAGGACACCAGAGTACTTTAGTCCACAGTGGTGGTGCTAGCCAGAACTCAGATTCCAGCTGCTGGAATGGATGATACCTCTCCAGCTAGGGCTAATCGAAATGCTCTGTCTGTGGGCATCAGCTGAATTCTGCTCCTTGTTGTCTTCCACTGTGACAGGGCAACACTGAGTTTCAATGCAAAGTTCCACAATCACTGTTCTGTCTCCCTCAAGCACAGAGATTGTCTCTCTACACTACGTGACTGCTACTGGTGAATGGGGGAGGCAGGTGTAGTGATTTAACACTGTCTTTCCTACCTCTTCAGTGCCTCTTTCTTTGATATGGTATTAAAACCAGGTACTGTGATCTCTCATCTGGTTTTTGGTTCTCATAAAGGTGCTCTCCTGCATGGATAATTGTTCAATTTGGTGTTCCTGTGGGGCAGATGATCACTGGAGGGTTTTATTTAGCTATCTCATTCCACTTCCTTCTCAAGAATCATATATTTTAATCTTCATAACCTCTACAACTACTAATGCAGCATCTTATCAATAGTAGTTGCTTAATAAATACTGTTGATTCAACAAGATAATTACACACACATGAATATATACAACTTTTATATCAATATGTAAATCCTTGGCTCTATAGATGAGAAAGCAGTCCCTTTTTAGAGTTTTAATTCTTAAACATTGTGTCTTTTTGATATGGAAAACCTTTCTAATAATTGTACACGTTTCTCAAATATATTTATACAAATATAGACATCAAATCAAAATGTATTTTAAATTTCAAAATCAATGAAACTTTATAGAAATATTAGTTCCTAAAGAACTTAAATTTCCTCATTAGAAAAATGAAACAATACTCTGCATTAAGTTAACGGACTTCACAATACCGTTGTCATTTAATTTACAATAGATCACCAGTCGCCAAGTCTGTGTGACAGCTAACACCATTTAAAACCATTTACATTTTCCTTTCTTCTTAAGTTGTTATATTGTTTAAAAACCCCCCAAAAAGAAATCTGAATAATAAATATGTTTACTGCTTCCAAATACTCTTGAAGTTCTCAAGAAATTCTAAATGTAGCTTATCCAAAGATCTAAACATATTATCCTACATAAAATATCATTTTAAGGTAGAAAAAGCATGAAAATTAATGTAACAAAAATTAGGTAAGTGGCTTACTGAATGTGCATAGAAAACAGACAACTACTGAATCTGCCTTGTGATTTGTACCAATAGTTTGGTTTTTATCTTTGCTGTGCTTTATGGGATTTGGAGCATACATTTACACTAATAGCATTTGGAAGATGCCATAAAGTGCCATATTGGATATATTTCAGTGCAGTGTTCTTTAACTCATAAGACAGTAAGCCTATATTTAGGAAATTAAGGATTTTTGTGAAGAGACAAAAAATTTTTTTAAAAAGTAAAAATACATTCAGAAGTTAATATATTAGAGAGTTCATATCAATCTCATAAAAATGAATTCCCCAAATACAGACCTAATGTCTTATGATGTCAATATAATTTACTATATAACTGATTAATATGGTTATATTTAAAATATAAACAAAATATATTTATTTCCAAATTAATTTAAATGTCAGATATTTACAATCGTGTCAATAAATTAATTTCACTGAATATTTGAATATCCATGCTAAATCCTACTGATGGTATTATTGCTCTCAGCTCCTCCCTCCCTCCCACCATGCCACCAGGCAGAGCAGAGATATCTGGCTTGGTGCAGTGGCTCCTTTTGCCCAATGATATTTGGATACATAGTGCAGGTTATTGTTCCAAGTCAAAGCTTCAAGAGACCTCAAGTATTTCCTCTCACTTTCTAGTGCTCCTGTGATCCACAATAACAAAAAATAGCCTGGGTAGCATAAGAATAACGTGCAGAAGAATGCAGCCAGCCTTCAGCCTGGAGTCCAGTCTTGCCTAGCTGAGTTGTAGCTCATTTGTACACCCAAGAGTGAGAAATACACACACATACACACACACATATATATACACACACACACATATATACATATATATACACACACATATATACTTGTGTTGCCTTTTTGTAAGCCATTAAATGTTGTGGTGGTCTGTAATGAAGCATTCTTGTAGCAATAGCAACAAAGACCTAAGAGAAAATCTTATAGAAAATAAGATACTATTCTTGCCCTTGAGGAGTATGTAATATAATCAGAGTGACATGGGAATGGCCTGATAATATTGATGACAAAAGAGAAGCTGCTGTTGAGCACTTACTACCTGCCGGGAAGTTTTCTGAATAATAACACTATGATATGAGGAAACAGAGGCATGAGGAAATCAACGAATTCCCAAAATTGACAGTTCGAAATAGGCAAAGCCGATTTTGGAACCCGTACAGTCTTTTGCCTTCAATCTCCTCACTGTCGTGCCTCTCATACTTTCACATATGAAAATGACATTTAATTATTGTGAATTAATACTGCATGTGATAATTCAAAATTGCAGAAAAGAGATTTAATACTTCTCGGGGCATCTGTTAGCCAGCGTCACTGTGCTAACTGATATAACTTAATAACAAAGTGATTGATTGCATAGTTTTGATGTCAGACAAAATGTGATCGTAAACATTTAATGTAATCTTTTACAGGCTTAGGCTTTTATCTTTAGAATGGTCATAGGACTTATCCTGCTATTGGTTTATTGAGAGAATTTAACACCACACAAGAAGCATATAGCAATTCTAAATAAATGTTAGCTCTATTATCATTACCTTATTTCAAATTCATAATAAGCATACAGAATGCATTATCATAATTAAATAGATTTTTAAGGACACCCCATAGAATATTGTCCTACTAGAAAAGGAATTTGTTTTCCAGACTATTGCTATTCTCTTCTAAACAACTCCCCAACCCTCCCCAGCAAACATCATTCATTAGTTGTTCTTCAACGTCCTGGCTCTCTTACTAGGTTGCCTTGTTGACTTTCATATAAAGGGCAGCAGTGACTATTATGGTTTTTGATAACTACACACCCAGAGGGTAAATGTTGAGATGCACCCAAATATCATTATTTCATTGAACTTTAACAGACTGTGTGCAGATAGTTGAGGAATTAAAGACAAACACCAAGTCACTTTATAAAATAGTAATGCCTATATTATAATACCATTCAGATACTGGACATGCATTAAATAATTACTTATGGATATCAGAGTTCTTAAATCCTCAAGGAAAGCAGACCTTCCAAGGTTACTAAGGTAACAGAATATTTTGCTTTAGCAGTCAACTATAAGAAAACAAAATCTTTCCACCCTTTTATCAAATCTGCAGTCTCTGGATTCAGTTCCTGTTGACTTCTGATGGCTGAAATCTCACAGCTAATGAGGCTAGGTCTGATCATAAGATTTCCCTGTTCTCTAGACATCCTTTTGGAGATGCTTAATAAGTGCCTTTTGAATTTAACTTAACTGAGGCTCAGAGAAGTTACGTGATTTGTGCAAGATCACACAGTCATCAACAACAGTGAAGAAAGACCAAACAAATTTTGTTTTTTAATTCCAATTCCCAAGCAGCTTCCAGAGCGTTCTACCTCTGCATTTTCATCCTACCCAAACCTGCCTGCTTAGTTTTCCCAAGGAAAAGATTGTTACATTCAGTAAAGACTATATCTTTTAATAAAAGATCAGCACTTTGCCACTCATAGGTCTTAAAATTCAATATCTGGTGTATTAACAGGGATATTTGAAATACAGAAAGACCAGAATATCCAGAATCCCAGGCAGGCAGGATGTCCCCATGTCCTTCATATTATGACCCAAGGTCCACCCATTCATTTCCAAGGTGCACAGTAAACCTACATGATGATCCAATCAAAATGGTTCAGTTTTCTCTAAATGCCTTTCTTTTCTCTCTTTGCAGTGTTGTTGGTTCACATTGCTTTGATCTCACAAAGGCTATACATATATTAAAAGCTGCATGCATTTAAATTTTTGGAGTTCACTTTATAAAATTTAATTTTATAAGAACAAAAGAGAATCTCTGGTGTGACTTATTCATAATAGCCAAAACATGTAATACACAAAATAATTTAAGGTAATGTCCATGAAAATAACAAATATGTAGACTCAACTCTCCTAGCTACATTTTCTTTCACTTTTATAGACAAGAAAAATGACAGGTTATGGAGGAGTTTCTTCAAATGCTGACTCAGGCGGATGCTTCTTATTTGGATATGGTTGATGCTAAATGCAATCTCTCTAAAAACTTCAACTACAGCTGAGAAAATGCTCCTTCTCAGTACAACAAATAATTTTGTCTCAATGATTTCTGTTATCTCAACTTTTTTGAAACATTAAATGCATAAGAGGTTCTTTTGCCCAGTACTTTCTTATGATTTGAGCTGTTACATGCACTCTCTAACATAAGACAAAGAATCAAAATCTACTTTTCCAAGAAAAAGCTCAAAAAAAGTTATATTTTTAAATGTAAAACAAGTTTCTGAAAATTATGTTTTTATTTCAGTACTCAAAACTTCATAAAGAAATTATCCCCACATAGGTGGTTTTGGATAATTTTACTATAATGTTGAAGAAAATTGGTTTGGGGTGGGAGGAATTTCTCCTCAGGCTTACTTAGCACAATAGTTGGAGAACAATTGTTTTGACTACCTCTTAAAAGTTATTATAAAAATTGAATGAATTCATATGTATGAAAATACTTTCTAGTATAGCATTCTCAAATATAAGTAGATACTTCTTTTATTTGTATTACTAATGTAGCATTAATTTCAAGGCTTAAAATTATCCAAGCAGGCAACTGAGAGAAGTCTCTCCAGTACATAGTTAACAAATCAAATATTCTCTTTCTTGAAACAAATGAATTATTTCCATGTCAAGACAGCTCTTAGAGCTTATATAACTAATGATGTTGGCCAGGAAAGGAAAGAAAATAGTCTATAACTTGTCTTTTGTATTTTGGAGAGGAAACTATTGCCAAGTCACTTTGTTTATAAAAATAACTAGTTTTGTCTAACTATTTTGCACAGCAGAAAATGATAGCTTTGAAGGAGCAGTAATGAACAATTAGGAAATGCATTTACCACATTTTCATTTTCTGATTTTGGCTTCTTACTCTCCCCTGCATTGACTAAGTCATGAATTTACAGCTAATACCTTGCCATAAGAGAAGTTTTTAAGCAGTGCCAAAACTCATTGACCTCCTTTAAAAAAAAAAAAAAAATTTTTTTTAGGCTGCCTTTCCTGGGGAGGTTTCCAGATAAAATAACAGAACAGGAAACTAGAGTGGGTAAGTATTCACATAGAATAATTCCATATTTGAACTAGTGACTATGTACAAACAATTACAACGATAGGGTTCTTGGCACAGGGACTGATTTTATCTTATAACCTAAGAGTGGGGTCATACAAGGTCAAGTCAGTAAGCACCCTTATAAAGTCTTATTTTTCTTTTCCTTTTATAAAGCCCTCATTCTTCTACCCAGCCTTAAGTAAGATGATTTAGAGTAGACCGAAAAATGACTTCTATTACAAAATATAGTTTCTTATTTGCCAGGAAATGTGATTCTTGGAAACACAAAGCACTCCTTTTCCAAAGAAAATGAGATTTGCAACTTCGGTGCAGCTCTCTATCTTTATCAATTTAGAAGTTAATAGAAAATATCTTGAGAATTTACCCACGTAGATCCCAAAACGCCCTGGTAAATTCCCCTGATACTTTCAGTTCTAGCAGTACTAGACTTTTCCACCTTCTTAGACGTGATTCTTGCCTTTAAATCTCAGACCAGGTTTGGAAGCTAAATTTCCCAAAGGAAAAAGATTTCAATATCCCCGTCCCAATGATGTGAGGTTTCCCTTTGCCAAGGTCAGCTAGTAGACCGGCTGCTATGATGCAAATATTGAACCATGTGTAGAAACCTAATCCCCAACAGGACAGTATTAAGAAGGTGGGCCTGTAGGAAGTGATTAGGTCATGAGCACTCCACTCTCATATGTGGGATTAGTGTCCTTATAAAGAGGCTTGGGGGAGCCTGTTTATCCCTATGAACATGTGAAGATACAGGTGCTATCCTGGAAGCCGAAAATGAGCCCTCACCATACACTGAATCTGCCGGCACCTCGATTCTAGACTTCCCAGCCTCCAGAACTGTGAGCATTAAATTTCTGCTGTTTCTAAATTACTCAGTCTATGGTATTTTATTACAGCAGCCCGAATGTACTAAACCACCTACCCTGCAACAAATTCTAAAGGAAGTCCTTCAGGTTGACATAAAAGGACACTAGACAGTAATTCAAAACCACACAAAGCAGAATTCCAGGAAAGATGGATCTGTACTGTTTACTCAGAACTGTGCTAGATACCTTTCTTTGTGCTAAATGTTTTTTTTTTAATTTCCAGAAAAATATGTGAGATAGTGCCAGTATTCAGAGTATTCAACATATTTGTGAACATAAGAAACACATGAAAACGTGAAAAATGTGTTTGGAATAGACTGTATTAGATGATGGTGATGTTAAGATATAACCAGAGAGTTGGGAGCATACATGGTGAGGAAGAGGAAAGAGGGTCAGCATGCCATTAAAGGGGAATCAGATTCTAGAATGTCTCAATGGTCAGGTAGATTGGAAGCCAAAGTTCATATTTGATACTTATAGTATATACCCTCAATGTGTGTTCATGAAGTGAATCAAAGCACAGAATAAGTGGCCAGTATAAATGGTTAGAATAATCTTTGAAGGGAATTTGTAAAAGCACAGATACTTGACAAAACGTCACTTATGATGATTCACCAAGTGGTAGTATACAGGAGAGACAAGAGGGAAGACAACCTGAAGCTTGAAGTGTGATAAGAACATAACTATTATTAATATTCCTTGTCAAGGGGAATGAAGGCTAAGCTAAGGCACTAGCAATAGAACTAAATTCAGCAGAAAACTAAGTAAAAACATTAGCAATATTGGCAGAATATGAGAGCAAATGAAAAGGATGAGTCAAAGCTGGCCATGGTTTACTTGGATGACTAAGAGAATAACCTCCCCTCCAAGTTTTCCTGGCCTTTCTGACTCCACGTTTGATTTTGCTTTGCTTGTCAACTGTTTGTCAGTAACATCACTACCTCTGCTCTTAGATATGAGAGTCCTCATCCTCTGCTCTCTGTACGGGTGCCACCATTCTCAATTATCAATCTGTTCAGATGCCTTTACTTAAATATTTATTCCATAGCCATCATGGTAATTTAAATAAGCTAAATCTCATTTATTCACTGAGCATATATTTACTGAGCCCCTATAAAGTGCAAATTATTCATTGCAGGGTTCCTCAACCTCATACCTTCCCTTTGAAAAAGTCAGAAGTGTTATACCAAATATAAATGGGTGACTGAGGCTTAGGGAGATATTTTTGTTATTTGCCAAGATCACATAATAGATAAGTGGAAAAGTGTATAATAGGGCCTGTTTCTCTTGTCTCCTAATCCAGTTATCTTTCCATTAATGCAAGCTGCTGCTTAAGGTACAGAGTCTTAAATCCAGACAAGTCTAAAGCTGATTTATCACATTGTTTTATTTATTTCCTTTTTTTCTTCCTGCTGAGATGTGACTAGAAGATTCAGAGTAATTTAGCAAAGAATAACATATCTGTTAATAGAAAGCAGAATTTATTATTAGAAGCAAAATAACATGAGAAGCTATTATTGCCTCTAAGATGCAGAAAATCTATCATTAGTTTTATATTTTTAAGCCTATGTTTTTCAGAGGACAGCTATAAGAGAATCCTGAGTTATTTTTGTCCTCCAACCCTAGACTGAAGGATTTCCAATGAAACCTAATTTTCATGACATTTCCAAATTCTCCCCAAAAATATATATAGCATTAAAATATATTGGTGATAAGAATGGCACTACTATTTATTTTGGAAAAAAAAAAGAAGCTGTTATCTCTTTTCAATCTTTGCACAGTTTTAGTATAACAATAAGAGGACCATTTACCAAATATTAACTGTAATTCAAATGTGACTTGAATAGCCTAAATGCATTTAATAATTCCAAAGTGGAAAAACAATCCAATTACGAATCACCCAAATGAGATCTCATTATTTTCATAGTATTCATTAAACAGAGAAAGACACAGAAGTATTCCACAATGAGATATTGATTTCTAGCAGGTTTACACATGTGATATCAATCCAAAACAACCTTTATATCAACAGTGTCAGCATTACAGAAATCTGAAAGTGGGTTTGACTCCGATCTGCAGCTAGTAGTCTACCAGAAAAGGGCTTATGCATGTATGTCCCTGTGTATAACATTTACATTCACACACATGTATCCAAACACACATATATGTATGTTTGCACATACTTACATATTCACATATATATGGTATATGTGTATAAGAGTATCAAATATGTGTGTGTACATATATTATTTATGCTTGTATAGGCAATCAAAAATATATATATATACCAAATATAAATGGGTAAAATATATATTTTGATTGCCTATATGAGCATGAATAATATATAAGGATATATACATAGAGAGAGAGAGACCCTCCTTGGGTCTGCCCATTTATGTACATGTATATATACATATACTCATTATGTATACATATATATACACATATACATAAACCAGGATGTAAAAAAAATACACACACACACACACACACACATACAGACACATGCATCATGCATATATGTCTGTATCCTTAATATCTGAGCACATCAACACTTGGGGTACAAGCCAAGACTTTAGAGGCCAAGAATGGGCAAAAAATAAGATGACAGAAAAAATAACTAAACTCCTTGTGAAAAATGAACATTATTTGAAATGAAATTTAAAAAAAAGATGTGATGAGAAGGAGGGGTTCAAACAGGAGAAAGAAGAGAGGCTAAATACATAACAGAGCATTAGGAGTTTTAAGAACTAGAATGGGCTGGGCGCAGCGGCTCACGCCTATAATCCCAGCACTTTGGGAGGCCAAGGCCATTGGATCACCTGAGGTCAGGAGTTCAAGACCAGCCTGGCTAACATGGTGAAACCCCGTCTTTACTAAAAATACAAAAATTAGCTGAGCATGGTGGCACACACCTGTAGTCCCAGCTACTCGGGAGGCTGAGGCAGGAGAATTGCTTGAACCTGAGAGGAGGAGGTTGCAGTGAGCCGATATTGCACCACTGCACTCCAGCCTGGGTGACAGAGCAAGACTTGGACTCAAAAAAAAAAAATAAAACAAAAAACCCAAAAACTAGAATGACTCCTATTCAATCTTTTGTTGTTTGCATTCTTATGATTAAATAACATACAACCCAATGTCTCCAGAACATTCAGTAATGTATACTACATATTTTTAAAAATCTGTGCGTTATTTTGATTTTGTTTTCTATTGTGTCACTTTCTGCATTTTTGCAACTGAAGAAGCAGTTTCTGGGATCAACAGTTTAGAGGAGATCAAGGAAGAGCCTAGAAATAACAGGAATCTCAGACAGGGGAAGAGTCAGAAGCAGAATTGCACTGACAGAGCAAAGCCATGGGAGTTTGCAGATGTCTAAAGGTTTCCAGCAGAGAAAATGTATGAAAATTCCAAATTCAAGGACTAATTACACAGTTCCAAGGGTAGGATTCTGGAGCATTCCATGAGATCAATTATGATGGTATAAATCAGGGTAGAGACTTCAGGGACAGGAACACAAAAGGCAGATTCTGAGACAAAGACAGATACAAGACTCAGAAGGCTGGAAGCGCAGTGATTTGGGGCATGATGCGGTCAGCTCTCAGATTCCTCATGCTGGCCAGGGCTGAGGGCACACCCAGCCCTGGCACTATGGAGCAGGCAAGCTGGCTGGGATAGGGTAGTTCAAAGACTACCAGAGTAATTTCAAGACATGAATTTAGTGCTAGAGAAAAATATAACATGGAAAGAAAATTGCTTATTTGAAAATAAATATCTTAGGACCAGGAATTAAGCTAGGGTAGGAAAGGGGTGTCTGGCATACATAAGCATCATAACTCCAGTGATTTATTAATCACTCACATGTGTTTGGCACTGTCATTATCCCTATTTGGTACTATTATTGCCCTCTTTTCAACCATAAGGAAACAGAGGCTATAACCTCTTGGGTAACCTCCCTGTAGCACCACAGCAGGCAAGTGACAATGTCAGGCATTGAACTCCGGCAACTCTTGGACTTTAAGTCCCTCTTCATGCTCTAGACAGACACCTAGTGTTCCTTATTGTGGGGATCACTCCCGTTCATGGTGCTTAACTGTACCATGGCCATTTTGAGCTTGAGCCCATACACGTTTCACCTCTCACCTGGAGGCTGTTGAGCTGAGGGAAGGGATGAAGTGTTGATGCATAACTTCTGCAAAATATTTT